>JAECUM010008852.1:0-97313 GCA_016617855.1 Megalonaias nervosa | reverse complement strand
TATATATATATATATATAACAAGATGTATACGAAAATAAGACTTTTACGTAACATTTATGAAAATTTAGTTTTAGTAATATGAATATAAATATTGAGATGCTTAACAAGATAGTTTTAAACGTGATATAATAATTCTAAATGACATAAATAAAATGAATAATATTTGTGTGAATAGAGCCGAATAAAGTAACACTTGTATGAAAGAGGGGAATGTAGAACAGATACCTTTGGCTTGCTAAATTGAAGCCACCTACAAAAGAGATGAAACATGACAAAATTCCCCACCCATTTATAATCTTATCGATGGCACTGCAACAGGACCGCTCCGGTGGCCTAGTGGTTAGAGCGTCCGCCTCGGATGCTGGAGGTCGTGGGTTCGATCCCCGGCCGAGTCATACCAAAGACTTACAAAAATGGTACTAACAGCTGCCTCGCTTGGCGCTCAGCATTAAGAGGTTAGTGTTAGGACTGGTCGGCCTGGTGTCAGTAATAATGTGATTGGGTGCGACATTATGCTACATGTCTGCAGCATGATGCCCCAGTGCTATACATCACTATAAACTGCCACACTGCAGACATCGTAGCGATATGACTAAAAAAATTTAAAAGCTACATTAAAAATCCAAACCTGACTGGCACTGCAACAGAGCAACTTGATTTGATAAGTGGTGGACAAAGATTACTTGAACGTTACCAATGGGAGGAATCCTATCTCAGGTCAAACGTGTTTTTAATCACACATAATATGTTATCATAAGCCTCCAATCCAAAAGAACGCAATAACGACATTTATTATAATTATTATAATTACAGATTTATTTCAGTATTCGATTCTTTACTGAAGATACTCCAGACACACACTGTGTCTGTCTGTCTGTCTGTCTGTCTGTCTGTCTCTCTCTCTCTCTCTCTCTCTCTCTCTCTCTCTCTCTCTCTCTATATATATATATATATATATATATATATATATATATATATATATATATATATATATATATGCGACTATTATTATTTTCAGGTCTTTTTGAATACTCCCACATGAATTATGATTACGAGAGAAAGGATCCTAATCACGAAGTGGCTGGAGAGCCATCCTTGGAAGAGATGACGGAAAAAGCCATCCAAATTTTGTCCAAAAATAAGAAAGGATTTTTCCTGCTTGTAGAAGGTTTTTAGTTTGTTCGTGTACCCGTTAAAACAGTCCTACATTTGAGTTCGTTACTTATCTTTTGACAAGAAACCTCAGAAACTCTATTTATTATTCTTTATTAGTTAGACCCTTAGAGGAAGAGAATTTAACACCTTAAAGGTAATGAATTTGTACCTTTAGCATGGAACAGATACATACGTAAGTCGGAACAAGAATGACTCCTCTGGGGTAAATAACGGTAACCATGTGAACACTATTCACATAAAATCATTCCATGGCTTTTATGTTTATCTCATATACCATACATGAAGTACTGTTGGAATCATAGAAAATCTAACCTGCCCACTGCAGCTTTTTACATTAGTGTTATGTGACCTTCATCCTATGTATTATTATTATTATTATTATTATTATTATTATTATTATTATTATTATTCAACGATCCATCCTTTTTGAAATATTTCTTCTATGCACACCTCTTAGAACAGTGTGCTATTCTAGTTTTCTCTCTTTAATAAATTTTACCCGGGATATAATTTTCGGAGTAGATATTTTACTTAATTGGTCACACGATGGAAGCACTTTTTTGCTTCATTAAATAGCATGACCTAGTTTGTTTTCCTCTTATGTACTGGCTGGCCAGTGTCTCCATTTTCGTCACTTAGCATGTTTTCACTTATATTCCTTTTCTTCTTTAGATTATGTTGACTTTATAGTAAATCTGTATAGTAACTTCTTGGTGAATTTTTTATATTTTTTTTCCTTTTCTTCGTTTGATATGCAGAATAATTCCCTTGCAACTCGCACCATGATGTAGCTATTTTCCTCCATTTTTTTGTGACGTGCTGTGTTGTCCTATTAATTATTTCCCTTTGTCCTCAGACGAAGCACCTTCTTTTATCATGTTTCGTTAAAATCGTCATTTAGGTTATGACGTGCAATATTTGTGTCATCTATATGTTAACAAAAATGTTGAATTTATTATTTGATTTAAACGAAGTACTCTTGTCCAAACGTGTTCTCTTTAACAAACCAGGAGTCATTTTCTATTATCATTATTATTATTATTATTATTATTATTATTATTATTATTAGTAGTAGTAGTAGTAGTAGTAGTAGTGTTCTTATTATTGTTTTTGTTATTATTGTGTTTTTGCACCTCCTTTCCTTGTAATGTAAATACTTTATCTTTTATATCTTTCTCGTACTGGCAATATTATCTGGAATGAAGAGCTAGAAGCGAAAAAATAATGCACATTTTTGACGGCGTCCTATGAAATACTATCTCATTGCAATGACGTGATCCATAAGTCACGCCCAGCAGTATAACACTACTGTGATGACAGCTTGTATTAAAACTTATTGGCTTTATTTAAAGATTATATGTCTCTTTCCAGACAGTTATTTATTTCTTATACTCTTTTCTGAGTTTAGACCACTTCAATATTCTGGATAATTTTTCGTTTCTGCGACGCAACATAAACACTTATGTTCTTTGTGTCGCTGTTTGTGTCTGTATGTGTTTATTGTTCCGTAAGACAGACCTTGCTTCATTACTAAATTCACGATACGATACGTATAACGATATTTTGCTGTGCTACAAGTTAAAGTTTAATTATGAGAAGGAAATGTACTTTGTATCAATTTTCAACTTGCTACGTATCTTAAATAAATTTATTTCAATTTTTATTATCGATTTAATAGCATCTAATCTGTTATACACTTAAAACATCTGAAATTAACTAACATTAATAAAATTCTTAAAGTGTCCACATTCCGCAGTATTTGAATGTCTTGACATGACAGTGCAAATGGTAAATGTGTTTGTTGTCTCTAAGAAAAAAGAAAATGCTTTTCACATAAGTCAACTCCGCACTGCATTTTCTTTTGTTCATTTCTTTAACGAACCTAACAGTGTATGTGTCTACATTCGCATTTAACCCCATGGTCTGAGATAAAAAAGTTAGATTTTAGAACAGCCAATCAGAACTATTTTAACTTGTGCATTCGGTTTCAGTGCCATCATGAATGTCGGATGTGTACGGGTAGTACTAGCATTATGGACAGTTACGAATAAAAGACACAAAGAGACATGCACTTCTTAAATTTTGCTCTACTTTTAGACGTATCCAGATATGGTATCGTGGCCATAACGTCCTAATTAAATCTCAGATAGCCAAGATTGGGTTGATATGCCGTTAAATGCTTAATACATACACATACACACATGCATGTATAATAAAAATCAAACACAGTAGTACCAATCATAAACTCTGTGCTACTTTGCGTTTAATACCATCTACAGATATACAATAACTGCAAATTCTACCTCTGTCAGATCACCTATATTTACAAATTCACATGTTTCACAGGTGGTTTGATAGACCATGGACACCATGAAGGAAGAGCATTCTTAGCCCTGTATGACACTTTAGCCTTCGACAAAGCGATTGCCAAAGGTGACAGCATAACTAACCGCAACGACACACTGATTGTTGTAACTGCCGACCATAGTCACACCATGAATATAGCAGGATATCCATCGAGAGGGAACGATATTTTAGGTACAGAAAATCTGTTATCTTATAATTTATTTTCTTTATTTTTTCTCGAAATAAAAAGTAAAGTTTATCTTACTTTAAAGCTATCTCCACCAAAATGATGAAATAGGAAGACCTGAGCCTTATTAGGCCAAACATTTGGACTTTCACGGCCTATCGCCATGGTGGCCCAGCCCTAACAATAGTAACTAAAATTGACAATTTCAGTGCAGACCCAAATATATGAATTACAAGAAAGTTTTGGATTACACTTATGTCATCAAATATTTATTTTCCTACTGATAATTTTTATCGTAATTGTTCCAACTGTTGATATTTATGTTATGGTGTCATATATATATATATATATATATATATATATATATATATATATATTGTTGTTATATATATATATATATATATATATATATATATATATATATATATATAACGACTCTATGATCTTCCAACAAGTAACAAGCTTTGTAAAATTCAACAGATAATTTATTTAACTAGAATACAAAGTGAAAATGTAAAAAAGGAAGTTACGATATTGCGAATTAAATTCAAAATAATCTTACAATTATAGACAAAAGTCATGATCATTAATGTTCTGAATAAACTTCAGTGGAAATCCAAATTAAATCCAACGCGGAATGTGTTGATTTGCCTGTGATGGCCTGTGTTGTGGTGATATACCAACAGTCTTTTGTTGTATCATAATAATACAATCCAAGAATTAAATCCTTTATTTGGAATTTCAGTACAAATTCAAGTCTCTATTTCCAAAAATGTTATTTTTGAGCACTTTGTATTTCCAGAGAATATTCATTGAATTAAATAGATTTAATAAATAAATACCAGCACAAATGAATTACTGAACACAACACTAACACAACTGATTCTGCTAAGATTGTACAGCAGGAATAATTAATTTCTAAAAAAATAAGCACATATAGTCCTTTACCTGACCTCAGATCATAATTAGCATTTTCTAAAAAAAACTATTACCTAATGGAAAGTTTGGTTCTGGAAGGTTTATAATGTTTACAAAATAAAATCTTAGTTATAATTAAAAAACTATTACTAAAATTATGATACAAAAATATATTAAACAACAGGTAAACCTGGCAATTCATGGGGAATTTCCAAAGTTCTAGACTCAGATTGAGATAAAGGTGATGTTACGGAACCAAAATCAATGATTCAGTTCAGGTAGAAAGTGAACTTGATTTTGGACAAGATCAAGTCCAACATACAATGTTACATCATCAATAGCATATAATGAATATATATATATATATTTGTGTATGTGTGTATGTGTGTGTGTGTGTGTGTGTGTGTGTGTGTGTTCTTCCACACATCGTTCCTCAAGTAGGAGTCTCTTTAGAAACTACGCAGGAGTTGATGATCCCTTTCTTTTCCTCACTATTTAAACTCAAACTTATTACTTCTTACCACGATCTACAAGATCTAGGCCCAGCCTGTGGGTCAGTTGATTCAGATTGCCAGATGGACCAGTCGAACATCGAGATCTTTAGTTATGTAACGAAAGCCACCATAGCTAATACTTAGACCAACCTCTGGATGATGAGTTGTACATTGTTGTACACCACTTGAAACAGGGCCCATATCTGGTCTTTTGAAGAATTGCATTATTCATGGTCTATTCAAGTTTACCTTGAAGTAAGGTTTTAAAAGCACGGACCTTTAAACGATAAAAATATATCAGAAAATTATCAGGTGTGTTCGTGAATTCAGTTTCAACTCAAACCTGTTTAAAGCAGCCGCCTTTGAGAAAAGGTTCTACTGACTTCTTAACACAGTTGACTTTTGAATGAAGGTCAATTTTTTTTATAACAGATACGGTGCAGCAATTATTATTATTATTATTATTATTATTATTATTATTATTATTATTATTGCTGTTGTTATTACTTTAATTAGTTTTATTTGAAAAAAACCTTCATATTATATTCTTAAAACCCTTTTCAACTTTCTTTCTTGGCAAGCAATTCTTCAGGCGATTGTGTGTGTTAGCATAATTTTCCATTCCAAAAATTTACGGTGTAAATGTTTATTTAGAAATTCTGGAGGATAAAGGGGTCCATTTATAAATTTCCTCCATCTTACACTCTATGTATCTTTCATGTAGAACTTTTCCTGTATATATATATATATATATATATAAGAAGATAGGAAGTTCAGGTGCTTGTAGAGTAAAGCTTTACTCGGCTGTCTCGGAAGTAACAGATCTAGACCAAATATAAAAAGTGTCAACCTAATGCTTGACAGGCCACTCTTGTTCAAAGGCTTGTGGTGCCTTGTAAGTTGAAACGCCTGTTCCATCGTGTGTATTCACTTGAAAATGTGTACGAGTTTTTTTCTCAGTTTTTTGTTCTAACTATTGGTGTGCATCAGGGACTGGCAACAACATTTCTGGTTCGGTTGCACTAAGCCCAGTATTAATGTCTTTTTACAAAGTGGCTTCCGTTCCTGTCTGTTATGCAATGCTAGTAAATTTTCTTTCCAAAGGACATATTACGTGCCACAGCTGACCTGGTCGGTTCAAGGAATCAAACACAGTATTCGTGTGTTGGGGTCCAACACGCTAACAGCTGAACTACCAGGCGCATCCAAAATGGGGGTCAGGTGTAGGGTCAATAAGAATGACGAATTACCTCAACTATTTACCCCAACAACGAATTTTCTAAGAAATATTTCATCTTGATTTAAATTCTAAAAATAGCAATGTAGAGACTAGTCAGTTGAAAATAACACTGACAGATTGACTTGAATACGCGGAATATAAGC
The DNA here is from genome assembly GCA_016617855.1 of Megalonaias nervosa. Taxonomy (NCBI): domain Eukaryota; kingdom Metazoa; phylum Mollusca; class Bivalvia; order Unionida; family Unionidae; genus Megalonaias; species Megalonaias nervosa. The sequence goes on along the minus strand of JAECUM010008852.1, from coordinate 90,808 downwards.
AAGATAAGACATGTACTCGTCTGAATAATATCTTTCTTACAGAAACAAACGCTTCATTTATGTATTTAAAACGGTCACAGTCGATACGCTTGAGTGACTTCTTAAAGCAGTAAGAAAAATATTGTTTTGTTATTTTATATTCTCTGGAAATACAAGGTACTCTATAATATTCTTGGACAGAGACATTATATAAGTGTGTGCAATTGTTTAAAAAGAGATAGGCGTTGCAATTCTTAAATGGATGCAGAAGATTATTTAGCATCTTTAAAGAAAATAAAGTCTGCGCCTGAATTTGTTTTATGTGAAAGCGTTTTTCCGCGAGCGAATAAAAAGTCATTCAAACAAAATTCTCTCTGAAAAGTTGTACCGTTCACTTGTTGAAAAATATATCAACTGTACTGTTATTCAAGGTGAGTAACTCTAGTAAACCTCAAGATAAGGTCAAGTCAATTGCATCCAACATTCTGAAAAATTCAGATGCTATCTTGCATCTTTAGAAAAAAAATATAATTCTACCAGAGCATACAACTGGCATATTATACATCATTTTCTTTGATTAATAATTTAGTAAGGTAGGTAAAATACAATAATAATTTGAAAATAATGCATCATGTGAAAAAACACAAAACAAATTAAAATGACAAAGGCCTGAACAAAACTTATACACTGGATTAATTCCCTTTCTGTACAGTAGGGGCTAAATAGCAAAAGTATATAAACAAAAATTTAAACAAATACTACCAAGATCCTTCTGATTAACTAATTGTTCTTTAATAACTTTGAAGCCCCTCGGAACATATTTTTCTGCTATTTATATGGCCAAGATCTTATTCTGAAAATAGTTTGTATCCCTAAACGTATAATTTAGATTGAGCATTCTCTACAAACGTAAACACCATAAAATATATATGTTATATGGAGCACTCTATATTTTACATGGAGCACTGTATAACACGTAAATATCATACACCATAAAAATTTGCTACATTCGACAATATTCGAGAGAATTATATTTTATAAAAATAATAATTAAATGACTGAATTACGTGAGTTTTTCATATTTGTATTAGTTTCTGTCCCTAAATCACGCTCCTTGACTTGTCCACATATAAATCTCACTCCCAACATCGATACTACGGCATGAATCCTCTTAGATTTGCAATAAGTGACGCGGACAAAATAAAGAAAGGTATCACTACTGTATGTTACAGAAACGGCAGGAAACGGTATCAAGACGATAATCATGCTATTAAGAAAGGTTCCCAGACGGTAGAAAACTTCACGCTTCGGATGCAGTAATACTTGGAAATGGTCACGAACAGTACAAAACGGTACGAAGAAGATGGAAAGAGATGGCATGGAAACAGAAAACAGGATTGAATACGAAATAGTACCAAACAACATGCAAACTGTATGCCATGTTGACAGAGCGCTAAATCAGATGCAAAAGACATTACTGGTACTTAATGCAGATTCCAAACAGCATGTTTACGGAGATACATTTTGTCTTGGGTCGTATACTGTGCTTCTATTATAAATGTTCATACTGGTTTAGATACAGCCTAATACTGTTTGATAACAGGCATCATAATTTAAAATCTTAAGTCATGTGATGAAAGTTATTTTTCTGTTTCCTCTTTAACTTTGCAGGCAAAGTTGATGATGGTCATGGTGGTTACTCACGTGGCTCCGATGGTCTTCCGTACACCACTCTGCTCTATCTTGATGGACCTGGTTACGACGTGCATTCTGGTCATAGGGGTAATATTACCAGAGTGAACACAGGTACGCCATACTAACTCTTTTATTTATAAAACATTCTTATCTGACGTTAATTGTACAACAAAGTCTTGCAAAAATAATTATCTTGCCTTTTTAATTAATATTGAGGTGTGGTTATATTGGCGTGGATGAAGTTACAAAAAATCTTCTACAAACCACTGAAAATGAATGTGACGGCCTTACTATTTGTTCATGGGCCCCGTGTGGCCGAGTGGTCTAAAGCGCTCACCGTTCCGGATCACTGCCGTCTCACCTCTGTCTGCGTGGGTTCGAGTCTCAGGCTCGGCTAACGTGGGTACGTGAGAAAGCTTGCCAGTAGCTTCTCGTGGGTCGGTGGTTCTTCCTGGGGTTTTCCAGTGTTCTTCCTCCACCAGTTATACTGGCCACCATGTATAGCCTATCTTGTGCTGAAAATGGCGTTACACCCTACAGCAACAACAACAACAACACCAACACCAACTATTTATTCAAGTTAACAATCGTTATTTGTGGTGACGGCTCAAACACGAACTATACCCCGTTCTTATTGTCCAGAAGTTTATAATGTAGTGTGAAACTGTGATTGCCTCATAAAGGTGTCTGACAATAATGCAGACTTTGGATTCCAGACACAATATAAAAATTGTTCAGTTCAAACAGACAAATACAAGAGTCTGTCATTTCCCACACATAAGACAATAAGATATATATGTCATTAAAAATGAACATAAGACTAAATACAGAAGATTGAATAAGCACAAACATGTATATGCGTTTATGCTTGTACTGGTATAGCTAATTACACAGCAACCTACCTATAGGTGATCCTTACATAAATTGACGGCACTAACTAACTCACATACCATTTGAAATCCTGGCAGTAAAGCTTGTGTTATGGCCATGCGGCTATTGTGCATCTTTCGTTGTTCTTCTGTGCTACAGTGAACAATGGCTATTTGCGACTTATGCATAACCACCCAACCAAATTGCACCAACGTTTAAAGGGACCATTCTGGTATCAATGAATTTTAATAATTGCAAATGATGCCTATCCGCAATCGAATACAATGGATTCTGTTACTTTAAAGCAGTCTTGATGGACTTAAAAAGCGCTAAATAGAATCTTATCAAATCTGAGTGGGACCATTCTGGCATTAAGGATTTGAAATTCTCTCATGGCGTAGGAAACAGAATTCGGTACTTCTGCATACGACTTCTAACCAATGAGATACGACGCCTCTAGATGAGAGACTTGTGCCTTCAGTGCCTTCCAGCTGCATACAAATAATGACAGCGCGCCTTCAAATATGGCCGCGCTGTTAGAAGTAACCCCCCCCCCAAAAAAAAAACAATAACTCATAATCTGCTTAACAGAGTTGGACCAACTTAAATAGTGTAACGATTTTTTTATTTTTATTTCCGTCCCCATTTGTTGCTAGAAGTAACCCCCCCCCCCATAACTCATAATCTGCTTAACGGAGTTGGACCAACTTAAATCGTGTAACGATTTTTTTATTTTTATTTCCGTCCCCATTTGTAAATTCAACTGATATTGGTAGTCTTTTTTTGTTGCTTCATTATGGATTTTGGTGTTGGGAAACTATTTCTCAAAGCGAATGGCATCGTTTACGTCGGCAAGACGACTTACTGAGAAGAATGTATTGAGATTATTATGTAGACATGACACATTTACATGCTTATTTTCTTTTTCTACTGCGGCAACATGTCGACTTCCATACAGTGAGAAAACAGATATATATCAATTTTTCATCGTGTCTGTATTGTCACGTCACACATTAATATTGGAAACTCATATTGTTGATCGTGCATGCTATAGAAATATCTCGCTATCACGACGGCCGATTTATGCTTTCATAATTAGCCAATCGACAGTAAAACTGTTGTTCTTGCGGGACTCGCTTTTTTTAAATGTGTTTTTATGCTCAATTTATTATTGCTTGCTTACTGACCATTTAATGGAGTTGTGTAGACCTCTGTGCCCATGAAGTCCACGTTAATATCTCCATTTGAAATGTCTTGCAGTAAGTCATTAGTAAATTTTAGTGACACTTTAGACAGTTCTTTATGAAATCATTTAAATGGAGTATAAAACCACTGGGAAGTAGTCCATTAAACGACGTGACCATTTTTGTATTATTCCGCCATCATGGTACGGATCTCGCGTAATACTCGGTACTATAGAAACTGTATTCCTACACATTTACTGTAAAATGAACGTATTTGCACAAAATAGTTAGGTTAACCTGGCATCGCTTTGAAAATATTTGGTGAATAGGGTACCCTAAAGTTTTATTGTTGTTTTAATTTGGGCCTTTCCCTGATAATTTTTTTCTGATTTGTTCATTTGTAACTCAAGGCAATAATTCATAGGTGATTCTTCCTTTTTTCTTCACAGTTCGAAATTTTTATTTATCTACCTAATTTTATCAAATTGTCTGCAAAAGACATTTTTACTTAAAATTTTTTTGCCTTATTAATCACGTTAGCTAGAATAAATCATAATTTTCATCCTTTCATTTTCGATCACGTACTTTATTTGTTCATTGATTATTTTATATCTTGTGAAATTTAACAGATATAAATCAATAAAATAACTACAGTTACATTAATAACTGGATCATTAAATAAAATTATGTTCAGTACATACATGAATGTACAAGACTTTACAGATGTAAAACTATTTTGTCCGTCAAAAAGTTTATTTTATTCACAATATCTTTGCGATATTGCAAGAATGATTGTTTATACTCTACACAAAAATAAATAAATAATTACTTTCACTTTTCACCATGACCGAATTTCATCATGTTAAACTAAACAATGTCGTTTACTTACCGTTTCCTACAGAATGAACTGTTTATTACAACGGAACTAAAATGCATGAGAAAGTAAAACTACAAATGATGAAAACATCAGTGATACCTTTTTCTATAATTATAATTTCTTTCCTTTATTACAAAAATTTACCGCTCCGGTGGCCTAAATGGTTAGAACCTTATGCCGAGTCATACCAAAGACTTATAAAATGGTACTAGCAGCTTCCTCGCTTGGCGTTCAGCATAAGAGTTTAATGTTATGATCGGTCGGCCTGGTGTCAGGATAATGTGACTGGGTTGGACATGATGCTATGTCTGCAGCATGATGCTCCAGTGCTAGACATCACTATAAACTACCACACTGCAGACATCATAGTGATATAACTAAAATTGTTAAAGCTAAGTTAAAAATCCAAATCACACACACACACACACACACACACACACACACACACACAGACAAACATACAAAAATTCATGTATTGTACAGTATATGTAATAGTGAAGAGCACGATTTACTTATTATAAGCAGCATTAAAAATCTTATTTTATTTCGCAATGATTATGATAAAATCGCAAAAATAAGCCAATATTTCGAAGATTAGTTTAGAAAACCCTGTATTTTATTAAGTGTATATTTAAATTTTCAAGAAAAGGAGAAAATAGTCATTGTGACCATAAACATATTTTTCTAGTTTATGAAATGTCAAGAGTTGCCACCATCACTAGTTTCAGATCGGTGATTTTCCGATAACTCTGGCATTTCGATTTTGTTTTTGGACAGAAATTTCAGATTTCATAATTCTCTGTAAGTTAATATTTTTGAAAGCTTCTTTTAACTAAATGTTCAGTTGGGTTATCGTTATCGTTATAAGCGACTGAAACATGAGTGCGTGATGGGTCAATTCCCACTCATAAAGCCATTCATACAGGCAACGTGGAACACACCATTTACCGTTTCTCTGTCTGACGGCTCATTTAGCAGCACTCATTAAGTGCATTAAAGCCTGGGTGAGGTGGCTCTGATTCCCTCTCCCAGGAATATTTAACAGCCTGCCATGCAGGCATTAAACAGTGGCACATGCACAATATGTGCGCAAGCCACTATAATTTAAAGTCAAGTCAAGGGTTATCGTTAAATTTTTCAACAAGATGGCATCTCAGAAAACGAACAATGAAATTATTGAACGAAAAAGTGTCGTGTTTAACTGTCATCGTTTCTTTGTTTCTCTTCTGATGTAAGTGTTGACCTTTTGAGAGTGCATATTGAAAACTTTCTGCGGAAATAAAGTTTATTCATTGCAATAAAACAATAAGTGTGCAGTGTCGCCTTTTTTAGCAGTATTTTTGTTTTGTTGCAAGAAAATGTGATTATTAACAGTTATCATTACCTTAATGGCGGAGATGATATACATGATGGGAGGTGGATATGAAAGAACTTTCGACTGGAAAGGTCCATAGTATTGCATACCGTCTGTACTCGCCTATAAGTAAAGTCAAACCGTAAATAACAAAGATCCTGATCTACCGTAGGATAATGCTCCTGCAGATCAGAGTCTATTATGTTTGTTCTACTGATTACACCTAACAAACTGCACAGACCCAGACCTGCTGGCGCATTTTGCGAAGGCAGATCTGGGATTGTGCAATTTGCAGTTGGACTCGGTTTATGATCGAGTACGGGCGGTATTTTTACAAATTTATTAATTAATTTATTTATTTACCCTGTTTAGTCATCAACGAACTTTATTGTGTTTCAGCAATTAATAAAATTATATTTAAATTATTCTTCATTTTCTTGTGATTGATTTAAAATAAATTAGTGAATTGTTACATTAAATGAGCAAATAAATGACTTTATACTCTCCTTGATTCATTTGCTGCATATTTGTTTGTGTCTGTCATTTGTGTTTCCGTCATGTTTTAATTTTTGCATTAGTCCTTCATCACTTATTTGTTTCATATCACCTTCTAGCATCTAAGGCGTATTTATGAGACAAAATTGGATACAATTTTGATTCGGTCACAGTATATTCGACAACCATTACTACCATGCATAAAACGATGTCTCCATTTGGTTGGAATTGACCATTTCCAGTATATCGGTTCACATCAATGTTAATGCGGTGCACAGATTTTAACCAATGGTAAAAGAAGTTAACTGACAAAAAAAAAATGGATATTAAAAATAACAATTCAACGCTATATTAAAGTATTTAGATGTTATCTGTAATTTTGACCCTTTTCGTACACCACAGACATAAACTCAAAAGAGGCAGGATTGCCGCGGTAGGTCAGTTGGTAGATCCTCGGACTAGTAATCTTAGACTTGCGGGTTCGACACCCACGTGTCTTAAAAATGCCGTTACAACTAACAGAAAACAAATCAATAGTGGCATCGATAACAAACGCAATTTATTCTTTGTCATTGCTACCGGATGAGGTAGATCAATACGTGTTAAAGCATCAGTTTCAGACGTCTTCTATGGACTTACGTTTCATTTATCCCTTTACACAGTTCCCACTTCGAAGCCTGTACTTTGCATAGTAAAACGTCAAGTTTATACAAATTATGACAATTTTCCATCACACTACAATCATAAATCTTCTAAACTAACGTAATTATCGTATCAAGAAGGAAAAGGCTGAACAAATTTAAAGAAGCACAGTACTGACAACTCAAGTCATCCTTGATACGGATCTTGCTGTCGAGAATACATGGCCAGTTGTTTATCCATTAAGCTACTAGCCCAGTGTCAGCCAGGTACTTGGTCTCGGGCCCTCTTGGGCGTCTAAGTGATAAACGTTTAGTCGTTAAAAAAATAATACTGAAAATCTTATTTTAAAACAATCTAGATGAATCAGGTTAGTTTCGTGTCATTCACAATACAAAACCATTTCACAAGACGAGTCCAATATTTCTTTTAATAATGTTTTTATTTAAGGTTTTTCCTGTTCTTTTTCCTAAGGGGAGGAGACGATGGGCAACGTGTAGATGAGTGAAATAGTTGATTTCAAATGTGCAGTGTATTCTTAAATCACTTGTGCATATACAGCATGGTTGATGATATTGCACTCAGACATTTAAAGGATAAATTATAACGCTGATATCCACAGAAATCCCGTTTAATTTGGGATTACAGTTTCTCGCACATGTACATTTTCCAAGATTCACATTGATATATATATATATATATATATATATATATATATATAAGGCATATGGCAAGTATATATATATATATATATATATATATATATATATATATATATATATACATACATACATACATACATACATACATACAATATTTACTATCTTTATAGATCATATTATCCATTACATATCGGACTCCATTTGATTTCTTTTATACCATGGATTTAAATTGTTACGTTTTTTAACATTTCCTTGTTATTTGCTGTTTTCTCCAGATGACAAGCATTACCATCAGCAGGCCGCAGTACCATTATCTTCTGAAACGCACGGAGGTGATGACGTTGCTATATTTGCACGCGGGCCAATGTCTCATCTTTTTACAGGTGTGCACGAGCAGCACTACATCCCGCATTTGATGGCCTATGCGTCCTGTGTTGGGGATTATTCTCTTCAGTCAGAATGCGCAGCCGCAGAGGTGGCCAAGCATCATCCCTAACTTTGCTTTTAAAAGTTGCCAGGGTCGTATTTGGTGATGTATTTATTTCTAAAATTGATATGTTGATGAATAAAATCACAATACATTAGTATAATCTGATTTTTTTTTTTTTAAAAAAAATATAGTTTCAAACAATATTTAAGCTATTGGTTATTGTCTTTAAGAAAATTTATTTTTTGCATATATATTCATGCAGGTCGACAGTACTATTTTTCTATGTTTCACAACAAATGCGAATTAATTTGGACCAAATGATGGGTGGAATTCTGACTGCTTCGAGTAAACAAAAGAAAGGTCCATTTCCACAAACGCCATTTAGCCAGCGCAGTTCACACCACACTCGTCACTCATCAATCTATCCGTTTCAGATTTGCACAAAATCAAGCTGTCAGTGTTTGATACGATACGGATATATCAAAGGGCTTTCTTGTCAAATACCGGATGAACTAACAAGATAGAAATTGCAAATAACGTGGAAAGCAAGCTATATATGCGTTAGAACATACTTTCGACGTGTTAGAAGTTACTTTGGATTAACTAAAATTAATGCATTAGCGTTCTACATTTTGGAAAAAAAGAATGACGCGTTTAAGTTACTCAAGTTTTTTTTCCCAACGCGTTAGACTGTGGAGTTTTCAGATGTTGAGGTTATAAACTCAGAATCAATTTTGCACAGGAAGTACGATAAAAATATCGGCCCTTGACTGTCAAACCAGTGGATGCTAAATCAATATCAACCTAATACCAAATGTTTCATTGAAATTAAAGAAACAGAACAATAAAAACATAAGGAAAGAACACCACCAAATACATTGAAATTCAAAAATATATCATAACAATATTTAGAACAGCCATGAATGTCAGAAAATAATAAGTAATTTCTACCAAGTTTTCATTTTAAGAGTGAAGATGTAAACTGGGGTTTTAGCATCCACCCACTTTTGTATATATATATATATATATATATATATATATATATATATATATATATATATATTCTCGTGGCATGCACTTGATTGTTACGAGATGCCGATAAGTCAAGTCCCGACAAATGGTTAAAAACTGACCACGTGTGGTCTGCTACTCGTAGGATGCCGAAGATCCCTCAAGAACCTACCTATTTACTCAACTCGTTGTCCAGAATCTTTAGCTCCTCCCACTGCATAAAGCAGTCTCCTCCTTCGAACCAAGGTCACCAATGACCGCATTATTCAGGTACACAGACTCACAGAGTTAGAAAACTCACCGTAACAGCTAAAATACAATGAATGAGTCGTGTAATTCATAAGGCACATTTAAGTGTGAATTCAATGATATACATTGCGCATGCGCGGACATGAACTGACTTCGTTACACATTAAATTCTTTTATAAAAATGACTGTACGAGATTATTATTATAACGATGTTAGTAACTGAATCTATCTCCGACCAGAATAATCGCACTGGATGATAAGCAAGTTCGAACGCTCCTCCTCATTTAATGCGTACAACACATATATTAATTCATCTTGTCTGTTCAGCTACAAAATGTCTAGCTTGAAACAGGCCATATTCTATTTAATAGCATGTCGTTATGTGACATGGATTTGACTATTTAAAATAAATTTCTAAACATTCAATATATTAAACAATTTCCTGACACAAAACAGATAGCAAGAAAGAATCCATTTCTCATTTTCACATAGCTCTACAACTGAAGACTGCTTCGTTAATTATTGCACAGCTTCCTGCATTGTACGACAGAGAGAGAATTTGGACTATCTATACTTCTATACTATGATTGTGATCACATCCACGGCCAGAGAATTCACTGCCGGCGCTTTGTGCGTGAACTAGTGAGTGAACAAAAATCTGTTCTTTTAAATCACTAGACTGAAGGAATACACCCAAGGCAATGTTCTACGCGGAAACCAAACGCATCAAAATTTTCATTCGTTTATAACACAAAGGTATTTTTGTACACACAATTCCATCACAGTTGGTGTACGCTGGTGTAGACGTCTTATAGCTGTGTACCATAATTGACAAGTTTATATTGATTTTACAAAACAAATATTACTGCTCCATATGAAAGGGGTTATATATATGTCTTAATGATGCGGTGCTGGCTTATGCCCCTGCATTCCAATAGTTGCTTGTCGCAGTTGTGCTGGCCACTGCTGGCTGGTGCCCAAAATAGGTCATTCAGTTTACATACCTGCTGTAGTTAGTATGTCTTGTTTAGGTGTATAGTAGGGAAAATAATAGCAAAATCAAAGTGGTGCTTATATGCTGTTTCGAACAGTTTGCAGGCAAACACGCTCTTGCATCTGCCGCTGCAACAGATGATCAGTGCACAGTGTGGCTATAAATTATCAAAGACTGCCATGCAATGACTATTCCTGTTTTCCTGGTTAGTGGATAGTCGACAAAAATCGGCAATTGTTTACGTTAAGCTGCACGTCCATGATAAAATGTAAGTACATGTTTAACACACCTTCCGCCTGGGTTGTCTTTTCAGTTTGCTTTTTCGATGGGTTTTCCTGGCCCGTGCAGCGTATGGTCCTCCTTTAACCTCATATCAAAGAAAGGCAAACCGGTTTCGGTAAAAGACACTAATATCACTGGACGTCAACTTCGTGTGATTCATAAACTCCCTTGCCATTATTTTTAGAGCCTCTTCCTACTGCTGGTATCTCACTTGCCTGTGGGGATAAATCTGGTTTCGGATGCACTCGATCGTCACCGACACCTTGAAAATAAGGGGTTGTTAAATTCCCCGCATCAAACGAAGCATTTTGCCGTATCCTCGTAGAGTACAACTATCACATACACCCTTTCTGCCGGTGTATTCAGGTTGATGTTCCATGTATTGTCGGTTTTATTCACCATCATGTGGTCGTGCAGCGCTCCGGTGTATCAGCACGTATAGCAGCAGTTTGGTGTTTTGTATACCCTGATAGACAACGTTAGTCGTTCCTTTCTCCTTCAGCCAGATATATTCGCGGGCGCCCGAACATCGGCACCGTTATTGCAGACCACATTGTATCGTGCAAGTTTTACACTGATGCTATTGCAATTGTACTGTTGTTGGCCAGTGTAGGTGAACCTCTGTTCAAATAATTGTAAATGCAGTCTAATAGGTGCTGAGTACAATGACGTCGTTGCCAGTGAGGTTAGGAAATCTGACGATAAACAGTTGGTTTTAGGCTATGATTCTTGGGTCATTAGTCACAAAGACAGTGCTCCAGACACGTGCGCAGCGCTGGAATCGAAATGGGCCAATTTGTTTCCGTACTGAGCAATACTTATGTTTGGTGCTATTGAAATTCACATGTCATTGTTTTAGTATGTTTAGATTTGTCATTGTGTCCCACGAGTTGTTGTTAAAACATGTCTGAAGACTTCGTAATGACCAACTATGCCATTTGTGAAGATGTAAACCACACTTACCATACAGAAGGAAAATCGCGTCTTGGACTGGTGGCGATGAGGTAGATGCAAGAAGATGTATTAGCAATAAGTGGACTAGACTTTACTGAAGAACACATAAACAAGACCAGTGTCAAAACGAATAAGTCCGGTGCCCTCGCTGTAAAATAGGGATGGTATTGGATCCTGCTAACGCACTAAAAATGACTCAGATGAATGGTAGATTCGATGCACGGAGAAATCTAGATGCGGATTAATAAGAGATCCTAACGGAAATAAGCGGGGTGACAGATATCGAGTTCCTCGCTGTGTCGGGATACGAGGTCACAGAGTTCAAAGAAGCAGTGGAACAGAACCTAACTCCTAATGCCAGATATCCTTGGTCTTAAAGCGGCGCTTAAAAAGGACCAGTGGCGCATTTGTCGGTAACCATGCGAATCTTAAACTGCTCGATAACCACATCGACCTAGAAAATGAAAAGTTTGGCTAAACAGAAGACAATACGTAGAGCAAGGAGATAAAGGAGCCCAATAAACAGATAGAAGACGAGCCCGGAGAGCAGCTAGAGACTGCCAGCACTGAAAAAGAGGACATCCGCCGGCAAATTTCCATAATTTGTAAGACTATCAACCTGATTCACTGCATCGACACAACACGCGATTGAGAACCCTCTTCCGCGAACAGGGCAATACCATTGCCTCAGTTTTCACAGCGGCTTATTTTAAGCTCGCAATTACATGCGCAAAAGGCGTACCGTCGCCACCGCCCCCAGTTCCGACACCTAAACCTGATCCCAGCGGAAATCAATGGGTAAAACAAGCGGCTAGAGCGGCTGGCCTGGGTACTGAAACGCGCACATAAAAGGCTTTGCCGGCACTGAATTACATTTTTACAATATTGTGTCATTTCTCCTTACAAAACGTTGGTACTGTAGTCACCTAACTGGCCGAGCATTTGTTGGTGCATCATTAAATATCACATCTATGATCTTTAATTGTGGTAATGTTATACACGTAGCCAGAAACTCCGTTCTAATCACCGATAATGTTTTCTTGAGAATATAAGTAAATTAAGTTAGGTTAGAATGATTTTCGTTTTTAAGTATAGGAGAATAAATGTTTATACAATACATATCCTAAACTGTATTGTTTTGATTTTAGGTTTAAATTATTGGCACTATAACTGGTTATATATCAAATGCATGAAATATACAGTCCAATTACAATGACTACACATTCTCTCTCTATGTTGTCAAATACCATGAAACCTCTGACTTGTAGATTTACAAGAAAATCCTAACCTCTAAAAGCCTTCGTTTTCGGATTATAAAACTTGAAGCAAACGTAAAAGAACACACTCTAACTTCAATGTACTTTGGCTGTTATTTGCCACTGTTCGTTTCCCTTCTTTTTGCTGTATATGCCTCACAACTATTCGTTCTACGATGTTGTACCGTGGTCGAGCACATGGAACATTCTTCCATCCAAACTGCGGATAACAGAACATTCCAGTGCACTGGACACAGCATGGAATCACATATGTCAGGAATTGATTAATGTAATTTATAAAATTAACATGGAACTGTGCAACATTATATTTGCAAGTAGCCTAAATGCTTTCGATTTTCATGGAGTCTTTGCCAAAGACGAATACAGATCAGAGACAAGAAAGATAAAAACAATAAACACAACTTAAAAGCTGAATTTACAAACTTTTACAAGATGATTATGGATCTAATGGACGTATAACTTGAATGTTTTGGATATTTCGCCTTATTAGTTTCATTGTTTCTTTAATAATAATAATAATAATAATAATAATAATAATAATAATAATGATAATAATGATGATGATGATGATTATAATAATTCCAATAGTTTAATTGAAACAAATGAGTTCTAAGCAGATATTACCATTATTTAATTTTGTTTGCGTGTGGGTGCCATTTGGAGTATTCATGCCTCTTGTTTTCAGTCTTCTTACGCGGCATATGCAGATTGCTATTCTTTCCTGGTTAGGCGACAAATGATGCGTTCTTGTACAGTTGCAGTTAGTATAATGTCGCTGAAAGTTTGATCAGGGAAAGGGAAGTGTTCTGTTATGTATTTCTATCGGCTTCTTTGTCATCCAATCTGATCTGTGAACTTTTGTACTTTCATCAATTTTTCTGTTTCTCTGAGATACTGAAGGCAACAAATCTTACATGTGCTGAGATAAATTACATTCTGTTCTTGCGCGTTCTGTATGCCAATGTATATTCAGTTTTATTGGGTCATCGCTGTGTTAGAGAATGTACTTGTGTCTATTATATATGTTGACATGTTTTGCGCATTTCATCACCTTAAGGAGCAGTTGTGCCAGTATGGTATTTTGTCTGTGTTTGACGTTAACTTTAGTCTGAATTTGGTCTCTGAGATGTTTTGATCTGCGCTAGGGTACTGCCGGTTTGTTCATATGTATTAACTTCAATGTGTCACACGATATTTCCTTCGAAGCAAAAACTTAAATATTGTCTCATCTGTACCGAACTGCACCGAATGTCATTTACTTCAAAAGTAGGCTATTATTTTCTTCTATGAGTCCTTTTCGTCGCCTTTTGTTACAAACATAAGCCTTTTAGAAACAATTGCAAAGAACAAACTAATTAATTCAGGAATTAGTAACATTACTTTAATAATAAAGAAATAACCTATCCAGGCAATGTATATATCTAACTTACTACACTGCCAATTGTACCTGGAAATGCGACTGCTGCTTCTAAAGTGAATAAAAAAGCTGGCAATATTATGCTTATCTCGTCTAAATTTATCAGTGAATGGACCTGTGCTACCTCTTTGATGTAATTTGTTCTTATTGTGTTGCTTGTTGTATTGTCTTTACTGACGGTCACTCTAAGATCGAAAGAGAGAGAAATACAGGTGTCTCTCAGGCCTCCGTTAGCGGAGGTGTCACTCCATCGATGAGGGTGTTGTCACATCGTTGGGGAGCGGAGCGGTACTGGGTTCGAACTGCAAGAGGAAGTCAGACGTCTTAGATTACACATTTAATTATTTACATCAAGCTCAAAATGATAGATTACAGAATCGTATGAAGCTGGTAAGCTTTGGATAAAGTACAAGAAATTCATGATTCATGTGTAATTCTAATATCAATTGATGTAAAGACAGACAAAATATATTAAAAATGTAGTAGGAATTAAATATTTTTAACTAATACCTGTCTTTTTCATACGGACAACTTATTAAATTTTGGAACTTAAATACCGAAATATATTATTGTGAAGCTTCTGCTGTATTACTAAATCAGTTACTCTTGCGCATAAAGTCGGTAGCAGGTCATTTCACAATAATTTAAAATTACAATGCATATAAATCCCAGTAAATTCAAACAATCCATAGACATAATTTATAACTCATATTACAGAATAAAAGAATAAAGAACAAATGAATATAGCATGTTATCAGAGAGAACTAAATTGCATTCCATAATGTCTTTTAAACACAATAAAATGCATTGAGATCCTAATAAGCATTTAGACCATAATTCAATCTTTTATTCTTACCTGCAAGAGGACGTAAGAAGTCTTTGAAGCCCCAATGGCCTATTGCGTAATCTAGCTATATGTGCTTCGTATTTATCCATTGTTTGGAGCGCACATCTGTGTCCCGTAAAGGACAAAATTTGTTAGATCGACATCATTTCCACAACTGGTTAGTCACTTATATAAATATCGCACAACATGACTTCAGACCTTATGACCACTCTTTCCTTTGAATACATTTTTCAGCCAACGTATAGTGTGAATACAGCTACTGGTATTTTCAATTTTCTAACATTGTTATATATTATAGCGACGTATGGTGTGAATATAGATGCTGATACAGGTAATTTTAAGTGAACTAAAATGTCGTTTACCTAGCGTAATACATAGGAGGGATTCCTAGTATTGTTCGAGAATGTGAAACACTGTAGTATTTGTATAGAATTAAAATCAGTCTAATTTTGCTCAGAATACAAAATTTAAGTTATAGCAATATAAATTGCATTTTATAAAAATACCTTGAAAATTCAATCGTAACAATACCCTTCTGATTATTTGAGCAGAGTCATCGAGGCCTGATAACATAAAACACATTTCTTTTGATAGAGAAGACATTAGACAATTAGGAAATTAAATTACAAGAAATATATAATCTATATGATATACATCAAGCATATTAATTAAGGTACATGCAGACCTGTTATATGATTTTGACAGATTATGGCTAAGCATTTCTTATTTACTTTCTCGATTTTTATCTTATTTTAATATTTATTTTTACTATTCTGATGGATATTATTAGTAAGCCTATGCTGAGTATATCTTCCTATTGCATATATAATGTCAATAACAGAAATGCGTGTACACATTGAGGTAAAAATGTTTACAAAGAGATTGTCGTGAGAATTAGATATGAATCATGAGGAAGCAAAGTACGAATTTTTGTGTATTGTTTGTGCTATCCTAATAACCATAAAGTCAGTTTACTTGCAATCAAACTTAGACATGTGCGTGTACGAGATAGAAATCGCATTTAAACCAACCAATAAACTAAGCAATAACGTGAAAATATCATTATTTTGTAAAACCGGTTTGGTATGGTTGAGTGCTTGACGATTTCCGTCATAGCAACCGTAACTACTTAAAAAGGATTTGTTAGTATTTAGATTGTTTTGTTACTTATTACGGAAAAGTTTGTGAAGCATGTTTGAGTGTAGGATATAGTAAATTCAGTACTCTTGTTTATTTTATTATGACATAACGTGTGATCGAGTCTAATATAACCGAAAAAGTAAAGACTATCAATTATCGAAGGTCCAGCAATGTTCCAATATTAGGGACACAAGGTAAGGAAAAAATAAATTATCAATGATTATACATTGAACTCCGGAGTTCAAGACGAAGTTTTGTTCGTGCTCACGATTGTGAAAACCACTTACAAAGTTGAACATGAATATTGTTGCCAATTATGAGGTGTGACAATTAGAGATGCTTCACCAACTTTGGTGAGGAATATAACCAAACTATGGCCGCTGTCATTGTTCAGAAACGAATCAAAACCAGAATCTTCCTGAACGTACATATGCTTATTAGAATCTTATGCAATCAAGAGTGTCATAATAGAAACAGAGAAGATCAAGTGATCCACCGTTAATACATGGGAAATAACACGATTTGGCAAAAATCGAAAGTTGCAAGTTTGATGGATATTGTCTTTATCATCAAGGCGAGGTTGTTGACACATTCACGCTGAGACAAGGGCGAATATAATATCCTTACCTGTACACTGGTTTAAAGTCGATAGCGTTAGGGTCGTATAAAATTAACGCCTATCCGATATCAGGTAAATCAAGTAACCGTGTAACGTGTTGAATATGCGTTAATCGGAACAGGAAATGACTGAATTCAATACGTCTCGAAGGGTCTCCGTCGTGGCGAAATTGAAGTCTGTAGAGAGCTATGTATAGGGCGCGATCTTTTCGTGCCGCCATAAATGAGCCAATCGGATAACATTAAAGAGGATCTTTGGGCGTTATAGAATAACATGGGTAATCCGCAGATACAATTGAATCAATTTGATTGGTGGATTCTGTTAAAATGAGTAGTGGAATCAGTATGACAGGTAACTTATCAGCTGCTAGTTCTGCTGTTGCGATATGTAATTTATCCAAACTGTAAAGAACTTGATGAAATCATTTTAGCAACAATGATTTCTTCCCATTTTTTAGTTTTGTTCAGCAAACATTTCTCTTAAAGGGTAATTGCTTTTGAATTTCGACCGATAGCCGGGAAGATATTATGAAATCAACTTGCGATATGTAGGAGGAAAAGTCAAGCGAGGGCACCTATGATTTTATTATTCTTCTTTGTCAGCATATTTATGTGACTAGCTAAAGAATCAGCGTCTCCTATTATTGTTTACACCCATGAAGGGCAAAAAAGCTCTTTCTGACACATTAGAAGATTGAAATACAGCTTCTGGGATCAACTGATTAAATAATGAGATTGTTTTATTGAACTGCATATTTATTGATAGACTATTGCATTATATTTATATAAGAACGCTATTTTTGTAGCTACGTTTGAAATCTTCTGACAATATCCAATAGATTCAACTGAAGTGTCCTGTAGAAGCCAGATTTGAAAACTGTGAATCTATTGATCGGTTGTCCAATACATTGGTGGGAAAGCCTGGAATCCAATTCCACAATTCAGTCTTTGTTCATCTACTGTGGACGCTGGATTCAGAGTCAAAAGAGTCAGTCCTATGAACCAAATCCACATTCCACCCATACCTTAAAGAAAGAAGAAATCGGAGAGATTTGCCTGCTAAGAAGAATTATCTCTTCCAGTTACGAAAGAAAATCCTTCAGGATTTTGTGTTGAAATCAATCATGAAATTTTCGACCTTTTCGTCTGTGACATTTAATTAACTGTGTAAGTTCTGTAAAATACTTCCTCGTGTTGAATCAATTTATAGAGTATTCGACGTTTTCGTCTGAGACGTTTACTTGATTGTGTTTTGTGAAATGCTACTTTTAACGCCGGAGTAAAATTCTCCGTTGGCTGTCATGATGGCGTGGATCCATCGGTCAACTTTATCAAGTAATAGTTCTTTCCAGAAATCTATTAGGATGTTAATAGTTTATCAGTTGAATACCAGTTCGCGCGAACATTCAGTTGTAACACCTCCACCGTGCACAATTTGCTATGGTTTGATGAAGAGTTGCTGATACCCTGCCAGTAATTAAAATATTGTTGCAATTGTTGCATCTTTTGCTTTAACTAGTTGCTTTAAATTATTCTTTTAAAGGTAACTTGACTTGAACTTTACAATTCATATAGTTGACATATTCACCAAATGTATTCTCTAAATCAGTTAAGTGCCCAGCTATATGATCTGTTATGCTTTAAGTATTTTCTCTGTTATGTATATCTATATTGTTTGAAACGCTTGGTACATGACTGTATCTATATTATGTGTAATTTTAGTTCATGTCTGTAAATTGTAATGATCAACTACAATCATGATATTAGGTAGTTAATGTTTGTAAACGGGTATAAAAATCTATTTTAGGATATTATAAGTGTAGATTGCGTAGGATCTATAAATAGGTGTTTATGTAGGTGTTTCCGATCTTTAATAGTAATAATATTAATAATAAAACTTGTTTACAAGTTTGGGGTTGGTTCCCATTGGATAGCTAGATCAATTGGGATCTTAGAATAATTAAGTCTTTTCCAATTGGATGGATTAGGTCGGGTGGGTTATTTTACTATGTGGGATATTTGCAAAATGTTACATAATGAAAAGACGGAAAATACGTTTTCACCCCTTGTGCTTGTATATTAGTACTTGGAACTGGACAGCTTTATTCTTCTTTTTTCATGTGTTCTTTATCTAACACCAGTCTGCAGACGTATTTAATGTTGTGTTTAGATATTAATTGAGAGGAAAGATTTGTTTGGATTTTATTAGTTGAAAAATCAAAGTAACAAAGTGTTCATTGGACTATAATATTATTTTAGGACGATAGTGAATTGTTCAGGATAATTAAATGTTTTTTCTTCAGATGTTTGTTAGAAAAATATGATTCTTTCATTTATTTCCTTCTTGTTCCTAGTCTAAAGACCTTAGAAATGTGCTTCCGTTTCATTGTTTAGCAATATAGTTAGGTGCCAACATATTATTGGGTTTACCCTTTCAAAAGTAGCATTATTTCTTTGTTAAAAAATACTGTTTTATCTTTTGTGTATATTTGAGATTCAGTTATCTATTGTTGATCTTCATCTGTGTTTAGTCTGTGTTTAATATGTTCTTTACATTAAACGACTAAAACTTTGACAGGAAATGTAGCTGTAAAGCCTTCTATTGAATGATCAGAAGTATCTACATAAGAATCGGTATTTTGTAACAACATCGCAAGTTTGACCAGTTAAATATTCTTTCTGCTGTTCGGGATTAGAAAAGTCAAAGGATGAATAAGGAATAAAATGATTAATATCTAAATCTCTTGCGCTGCCATGCTTTTTAACATGTTACCATCTTTGGTAAAATCAAATTGATGGAACACCAAGCATCTAAAATGTTTCAGGTGACTTTATGCTCTGTCCCATAGACTCTACTATTATGTTTCTTAGCAGTTGAATTAATGTGAATTTTCCATTCGTGTGGTACCTTTGTATTTTTTTAAAAAAAAATATATTTTATTTTTTTTGGGTTCCCTCCACATTGTCATGTAGTCTTTTTATAAATATTACAGTAAACGTTTTGTTGAACTATTTAAATATTAAAACTTTTTACACATTTGAATCATGTGTTTCTCATCTATTATTGCATTAATTATTTACTATAAATTTTATATTGCTGAAAGGTTATTACTAAAATGTATTTATATTTCTACCTAAATTCACGATATTTTTAAGTCGCTTAAATGGTTGGTTTGAAACACACCTTGAAACAAGAGCGGAAATGCCTACTTACGTAATCGAGTGTTTGTTTCGGTGGAAATATATGGAAGTGGCGAGAGTAAAACGTCAAAAAATTTTAAGTTAATGAGGCAAACCCTAAGTACACGAGAAAAGCATGAGAGAGAGAGAGAGAGAGAGAGAGAGAGAGAGAGAGAGAGAGAGAGAGAGAGAAGCGTACATGTTCGAGAGAACAAGTCTTAAGTTCTCAAATCAGTAGAGAATTTAACTTCACAAAAGATCAAAAGATAAAAATTTACATAGAACTGAACTTGGAAAACAACTTGGAAAAACAATTCACAAGAAATTTTAAAAAAATTAAAGCATACAAGTTACGATAGGGCAATAATCGTATAAAGCGCAAAGACTAGAAAAGCATGCCAGTCCTACCTCCACGACGTGAGAACCTGAAAAGAATAGCGCTCATTCAAGTCTAAAAAATGTGTTACTTAACATGTTGCTGTGTAATTGGTCTTTTATGATTGTTAATCTATTTTAAAAACGACAAACTAGCAAGGATATAAAAACTATTATACCTGATAACAAGGTAAAGACAACTTAGAAAAAGCTTAAGAAAGAGCAAGTTAAAGAAGCAAATGGAGTAAATCCATTTCCAGAAATGTTGTAGCGGAGAAATAACTAAGCTAAACAGTTATACAATTTACATTAATAAATATCAAGCGAATAGGATAGTATAATTAACACTATTTCCCATGGATAATTAAACCCCACTCTTACAGTAAGTTATAGTACTCTTTTAGAAAGGATATATAAGATATAAATCGAGCCACCACCTATTATGGGAATAGAAGAAAAAATACAATAGGTTATTCCAATTCTTTGAGTCACTTTATGATTATCTGATAGCACATGTGATTCTATAAGACAAAATAATTACGTAAATAAACATAGTTATTAAATGAGCGCTAGTGCGACCAAGGAGTATAATTAAATTTTCGATGTTATTAAAACAAACTATAAAAGCTCAGAGTAAGAATGAACCATAGCCTACTTACATGATAAATCTTAAGCAAATACTGATGGCGAATACTTAGATGATAAATGTAATAGTTTTACACACACTAATATTAAGCCTAAAGTGGAGCAAGAAGACGAAGCGTATAGAAATGGAATTGTTTTCTTTTATGATGATATCACAAGATAAATAATTATTAATGTAAGCGCTGATGCAATATTAACACATTCTATACTTGATTCACCATGAACGAGCTTAAAAGGAGTCTCGATACCGTGTATAAAGACAGAAACTGATACTATAAACCATTACAGTCCAGAAATAATATCAATTACTATGGAAGGTTTGCTAAATATGTTTTATTCGTAGAGGTAAAAACGAATCAATAGTTTACATAAGCATGTTTAAACGAGGAACACAAACACACGAAACTGGAATATTGTTGTTAATAAAATTTAACCGGTGAAAAGAAAGTGTAGATGCAGACAAGATGTACATTATCTTTTGAAACTTAGTAAATATTCAGAACGACTCTATAAATTTCAAATTGTTTGTAAGATAAAGACACCCTGATTTAGAGTCCTGACGTCCTACTTAGATAAGTTACCATTAAACCAATAACCAAACAAATCTCATAATATGATTGTATATGGTGTTACAAATTGTGGAGAGGCGAAGTATGACTTTTACCATTAAATGGTGAAATAGCAACCTTATTTATCTTATAGTAGGATCTAATTAAATTCATCTCTTGATGATTTATACTTAGGTTAAATTATGTCTTTGTACATGTCTAACTTTAGTTCCGTTTAATTATAGATTTTTAATACCTTTGCGTACATTTTTCATCGGTATCAACTCTAAAAACATACATCTTACTTCTAAGTCCACAAATTTCTTGTATCACGCAATTCATCTTTAAAAGTTCCTTATATCTTTTTATATCATATTATCCTTTTTGTAACCATTTGTGTCGTAAAACTGAATAGTTCGTTTCATATCATTGTAGAAGTTTCTGTTTCAACATTATTACATTACGAAACAGTATGAGTAATTGAGATTTTTTTATCACCGTAGTTGATTGTTAGTATGTTATAGTAGAAGTCATAGTACATTATAGTACAAATGTATTTTGGAAAATTTTCTATCTGTTATCCAAAGACAGCACTATTCATACGCAGTAAATTCTTGCACCGTAAAACCACCATAAATTTGCTTGGTTAATTTTATGTTATTGTTTTTTAAACCAATTAATACCATGACTTCATTTATTATTGTTTCATTGCAAAGAAAAATCTATTGGAAGATTAAATTATTTCTTTTCGTCAGTGAATGTTTTTTCATATTTCTCTTTTGGAAAATTTTCTATCTGTTATCCAAAGACAGCAATATTCATACGTTGAAAGAAATCTTTATATGAAACTCATTGGTTGTTTATGTCTGAGAGATAAATTTAGTTCTATGTATGATTTCATCCAATGGTCATAATCTCTTACCATAAACGTGGCAGTAGTAGTGGTAGTTGTGACTTTGTCAGCTTCGTCAATAATATCATTTTCTCGGATATGGAATATCGGTGAAATTGTATTGCTTTTAATACTTATTAGTGAATTTTATTTCAGTAGCGTCTTGTCTAAATTTTTCATTAAGTTTTCTGCGATTGAGTGCAAAATATTTATAAAATTTAATTCTACAGTCTATTTCTCAGCACACTGTAGGCTCATATAGAACTTGCTGTCCTTGCTCAGTTTCGCTTCTTTTCTGATTTCAGTAGGCTTTGCTGTCGTGTACTCTTAAAGGAAATATCCTGGTGGCTGTGTGTTCTGCTGTATTTGTTGTTCATGATGTATCTGTGTTTTATTTGCAATAGCCGTTTAGGTCAATCATACTTTCAGATCATAATATGGAACAAAAGAACAACTAGTTTCTGTTGTTAGATTTAAATTTAACTACAGAAACCCTTTTTGGCATTATTTCTATCGTGTTATCAATTTTATTGCATAATCATTTGTGTTCAAATAATGAAGTCTTACAACCGTATCTTTTTCTTTAGTCTATTTTCACACGAGATAACACACATTTTGATAAATTCCTTATTTCATAATAATAGTATGTGTTTCGATTGAATATTATTAAGAGCTTTAAATAAATGTCTCGTTCTGTTTGTTCTATTCTTACTCACCTTATATATGTGTCTACCGTTTCTTAGACATTAACAGAAATCTTACATTCAAATACAATTTAAGGTTATATTTTGTGGCTAGTACAGGTAGGTGGATTTGTAACAGATTATGTTGCCACCCCCACCCACCCTAAAAAAACAAAACATTTATCGTTATTATTTTGTGCATTAAGGGAAACTTTTAAAAAATCCAATTTGGCATATTTATGTACGAATTTCCTTCTATTTGTCTAAATCTGTCAATATAAAGAATTAATAATTTAGATATAAAAAAACAACACCTAAACAAGTTGTATTAATAGTTATATCCTGATCATATGTTGTAGAGATCATATCATACCTTCATATCTGATTTTATTTCTTTTCTTTTACTTAAAGTGATAATCTGTTAAACCAATCTACAAAACGCAATATATCACCTTCTCTCAATAAAGCAATTCGGACTTTGAACTCTCAAATGTCTAATTTTTCTAATCATTAGTTTTTCTACGCATGGTTCAGCTTCTTCAAGAAAATCAAAAACATTCTGATGAGTTTCTTGTTTGGCTTCAAAATCAATATTCATTTGAACAACTGTCATTTTTAATTGGATTAATAAGTATTTTAATTTCTATTATGCTTGAAGACGAACTCAAGAAGAATGTAATTTCCTTCTTTTAGATTTTGGTATTTTTCTATCAAGCATATCTGTCACTATTTAGTATAGTATTAGGTCTTCCATTACAATTTCAGTGCATATTGTCTCGTCTTTTTATATCGTATTCCAGTTAAAACATTTAGTGTGAAATCTAGCTTTTTATGTTTGAGCATCGTACCTCTTTTTGTGTTATTTCTTCCTAATGAATTAATTATTGTTTGGTTGAGTTCTCTGATTTTGTCGTTTCCTCCACTATAATATCAGTTAGATTTTATTATATTTGCACAGATCTTACACCGTTTGTGCAATTAGATATTTCTCATGATTCTTGATCAATAGGCTTAATGTAACCACAACTTCTAACAGGTTCCGTTTACATCATATCATATTTATTACAAATTAATATTTCATTGTGTTTTGCTATATACGTCATATTTATTACAAATGAATACTATGATGTGTTTTGCTATATACAAGATATTATTTTTATTACAAATGAATAGTACGATGTGTTCTGCTATATACATCATTTTAGTTTTATTACAAATGAATACTACAAGGTGTTTTGCTATAAATCTGGATATAAAGACCCCTCACCAAGCCTAATAGTCAGTGACACAATTTTATTCTGGATTCCATCATCTATCAAAGGATTCTACATATTCATTGTACTAACCATTTATTTTACCATTCAATTCTTTCAGTCTTCAAACTTTATTCTATGTTGATCTCGTCATCTTGTTTGTCGAATAGGGATAAATTCTCAGCATAAAATATTCCATCAATATTCTCTCCTTTTATGTCTTTAATGTTATATATAATACAGGATCTCCTACTATGAATTGCCTGGTTGCATAAATCTCTTCTGTGACATTAGGAAGAGAGTCTTTGGTAAGAACAGATTTATATTTTGAGATCCTAACGTTCTCTCCCATTTAATGTGCATGGGTTCTATAAATATCAGTTGTTAAATAACCAAAGACGTTAGTCCATATTTTAGACCTACATTTAGGGCGACTGGCTTTAAGTTGGCGACATATCCATCTATATGAGAAATTACCCATTTTCTTTTTTGTTTTCATTTTCAGTGAAATGCTTCCAAACTCGAAGTTGTTTGAAACCAGGATGTTGAACCTATCGATTATGCAAATCGACGTCCTAATCATGTTTGTTATTACGAAAAGGCTGTCTCATATGGTCAGGCGTATCAAGCATAAACCAGTAGGTGTTGTCATCTTGGACTTCAGCAAGATTATTCGACTCATGATCTTCCACGTCAAGCCAAAACTAGTCAGGATGGGAAATACAAGACATTCGAGGAGGTATGTGATTTTTTGGACAGTTCTTTGGAAATTATGTTACTTGGATTTTCCATGACAAGTAAACTGTTTCTATAATCTTGATGGATGTTGCATTCTCAAGCAGTGATGTATTTACGTTAAATTTTCACACTGACATTTGTGACACAGCGTGTTTTCTTCGGCTTCCTCTGAGTGTGGTTAATTAGTTCTTAATTATTCCGTCACTTACTTTCAAGAAACTAATCATCGTTATGTACTGAAAATGAAAAAAAAATCCACTTCATGACTTGTAGTATGTCTCTATTATTTGTTGCAATCTAGCTATTGTTTACTTTATGAACTTTCTTTTCCGCTCATTATTAGCAAAATTATTCAATAACTCTATTTAAACAATTGTATCCTCACAAGCCTAGATTTTTAATTTGATGTTTTGCAAGTGATTGGGTCGCATTACCAATACTGCAATCGGTTGTGATTATCAAGTATGAAAGCCTACTTTGAAGATTTTCAACACGATTGAAAAATCTAGAGTGGTCTGAACTTCACGTTTTCCAACATTATTCTCAGGAAGATCTAGACATAATCAATTTCTCTAGATGAATTTGGATGGTCCTTTCTTACTATGCTTTGCTTTGCTTATTGGCAAATAAGTGCCGTCTAGGAAAATACAAATCATGGAACCTCATCAATTGAAAGGATCAGATTAGAGCAGCCGTCAAACTCCTGTCACAGATCCTAATATCTGAGCTTACTGGAGGACTTCACGTGAAAGTATGAGTATGATGAATTGTCTCGTGTTTCTAAACATAATATTTTCTAACAATTTTGCTGCTAAAAGTACTGACATGCTTGATGGTCTCTGACTGACTTGATTTTCATTTTGAATCGAGATGGTATGTAGTGGATCAATAAGAAATATCTGAAATTTTGCTAAAGTATAGCTTCTTATCTAGTTAAATGTAACATATTTATTTCCCTAGTATCACTCTCTGATAGTCCACATATGTAATAGCTCGAAATTCAGACTAGAGTTTATTTTACACAAAAGTTATAAACCTCACTGAATAATAGTAGTAGTAGAAACTTTACATATTGTCAATAATGTTCCACTGGTTTCAGAAATTTTGTAGCGAAGGAAAATTATAATATTATCATTGACACTGTAGCAAATATGAATATCAGATGTTTAATGGAATCGAATTACCTTGTATAATCTAAATTTTTTTTAATGCTCATCTTGTCATTGACGTCAATGTAGTGTTCATCTTGTCATTGACGTCAATGTAGTGTTCATTCAAATTCTAACACGTTTTATTGGCAGGTGCTTCCTTGCAGGAAACTTTATTTAGATTGATTTTTTATTACAAAACAAATAGTTTATTGTTTTGACGCAGGAGATACTAATAAACCTTTTGATAATTATTATTTAATCTCTCTCTTTCTCTCTGACAGCGCTGTCAGGGATAATAATCTTCGTTTAAATATAATCAATAAGCAGTGAGTTTACAGGTATAGTTCTCGATATTTAAATTCTTTAACAACGAACCCGATTTATTTATGTTGAATAAAAGAATTTAGGATATTTTTAAATTTGTATAAGTTCTGTGATTGTTTTTAAAGTTTCGCAAGTATTTTTATTAATAAGCTAAGGCAATGAAGGTTTAGATTAATTATAACTATTATTTTGCAAGAAAGATACCAAATACTGACAAGTGCATCATATAGATATCATTTATTTTAAAAATGATAATTCATTATAAATTAAAATTATGGCACTTGTAATGAAATTGCGAACATCAACTACTAATTTTAGTTGTACTGGTGTATATGGCGGTAGACTTGTACGTTTCTTTTTTAAAGTATCCCCCGTATGTTAACTGAAAGACTCTAATAAGATTGTGTAATGTTATGTTCAGAAATAGTAACAATGTTTAATCTGCTTTTGCATATGATACTTAATATAGCAATGCCACTGCCAGCTACACAGTAGACAATTACACGGGTGATAGCAATATAACCACCAGTACCGTTGGAGAGAATGACACGGGATATAGCAATGCCTCTGTAATTACTACTGGAGACAATGACGCTGGCGATACCAATGTCATTACCAATACTAATGGAGATAATGACACGGAATATAGCAATGTGGTTGCCAGCACTAATGAAGATAATGACACGGAATATAGCAATGACATTGCCAGTACTACTGCAGATAATGACACTGGATATAGCAATGTCACTGCCAATACCAATAGAGACAAAGACATGGGATATAGTAATGTCACTGCAAGTACTACTGTAGACAGTGACAATGGATATAGCAATGTCACTGCCAGTACTGCTGTAGACAGTGACATGGGATACAACAATGTCAGTGTTAGTACTACTAGACACAATGACACAGGAGATAGCAGCGGCATTGCAGTACGACTGGATGTAATAATACGGGATATATCAACATCACTACCAGCATTACTGGAGACAAATGTACGGGATATTGCAATCTCACTGCCAGAACCACTGCAGACAATGACAGGTGAGAAAGAAACACTGAAAGTACTTTACATGGAGTATTTAAACAATATATGCGTTAATTTTGTTTATGATTCATATTTCATGTCTATTAAAGCGAGATTTGAGCATGATTTGAATTGAGTTTCTGTAATTACAGTTCTGTAATTATTTCTACCATAGAAAATATAGTCAATGTTGTTTTCATCGGTAATTTTTAGTTACATTTATCTCAACAGCCAATTTAACAAGGGTTTCGCGCAATTAGGTGTCTCCTCTGTCAACGGTTTTATGCTGACGTCGATTACTGCTTACGATGGCGTGACAAGAACACCTAGCATGGTAGGGTACATGCTTTACACATATGGTAATATCATCTCAACATTACAGTCAATTATCGTAGAAGATATGTGAATTTGAAAAGGTTTAACACAGCACATTTTCTTCATAGTACATGATGTCATCAGCCGTCTGCTTGCTTAGATAAGGCAGTCAATTCCAAATGAACAGAGAATAAACTTCAGACATATGATAATATTATCTCCAAGTTTCTGTTAATACAGCAAATGTATGTACATGATACGTAACTTTCAAATTCTCTGGCACGGGACCTTAACTTCCAAGTCATTGTTGACATTATCACCGCCGCCGCTGTCTATGTTTCTATAAATTCTCAGGAGAAACAATGTGCATTTTGATGCGCATTACTTGATTTCAAATATATTTTGATTCAGTCTGATAAATATATTACTTGTTAAGGTGGCATTCTACAGTTTCGACGTTTGCAAAGAGTTAAATTATTAATGAAAAGAATTTCCTAGGTTTTCCTCACTGGTTATACTGGCTATTTATAAAAGACCCTGTATATGTTAGGTATTAATAAAAAAAACTTGAATTCACTTTATTTTATTGTATGATTGATGGGTACAATCTTGGTTATAGAGTATCCAGTTTGGCCTCATTTCATATATGCACCTATCCAGAAACTACTAACTCCGCTTGGTCATTTTCACTTCTTGGACTCAAGCAGTAAATTGTAATTCATTCATTGCACTTTCAGAAGCTGGTATTTTCTAGTCTGATAAATTTATTACTTTCTTTTTTTGATAACAGCTAAATATAGTGTACTTTAGACCATTTTAAGGCTAATTTTTCGGGCTCATGGGGGAATCCATTTTGGTGAGCTGTCTGTTTTGTTCATGTACAATTTCCACAAGTGCAATATCCTAAGAAATTTTTATCCATAGTCATGCCAACATTCTCTCCATCGTGAATGTTTCAAAAATCCAAACAACTTCACTTTAAACCCGTCAGTCTCTCAGAAGTTCCTAACATCTGTAGAGTGACCCCTTAAGTTATTATGCGGCGTTTTGTATTGTCACTCTTTTGTTTAACACGCTCTGTATACCATAACACAGAAAACAAGTCGAAAAGACACGTTGTTTAGGTAGATGGTAACTCCAACATCACTTGCAGAAGTCAGCACACACCCAGCTATTATGCCAGACCATATTCAATTTGTTACAGTTAAATCATTAACCCATGAAGGTTTTTGTAATTGTCGCCTGAAATGAGAGTAGGAAACACATTTTGGGGGCTATTTCTGAATACGTCCTAATACATCGACTTCCAAGAGATTTCCGGTTAACCTAATGCCTAGTTAGTGGTCCAAGGTTGACATTGCCGGGGTGGGAGTGGGAGACAAGCGCCCCACACCTCCAGAAATGCCCCATACGGTTTGCGTCTCTGATCGCCTCTGTCAACTAAACTCCAGCTCCTGGCCTTCGCGAGTGGCTTAGATTCCGGCGGACGATGTTTCCACTAACAGGAGAAGGGTGAAGGCGGATCCCTGGCGCCTTAAGACCAGTCGCTTCGGTTAGATGGGGCTTGTAAACCTTGGATGGTAGCTCGTCTAGGAGAAGGAAAACTCAGATTCCAAACCTCCGCTGGGTGGAGCTTAGAGAACTGGGCGCGTGGAGCTTAGAGAACCATCTAGACAAGCGGGACACAAACTCAGCACCAGGCAAGACTCAAAGAAGAAACAAGAAGACTACAGCACTTCGTTTCGCAAGCTGGAACGTCAGGACCATGTGTCCTGGACTCATCGCCGACCTGCAGCAGATCGACGACGCACAGAAGACTGCAGTCATTGACAGGGAACTCTCCCGACTGAACGTCAACATTGCCTGCCTTCAGGAGACCCGACTGGCCGACAGCGGCACCATCAGGGAAGCCAACTGCACCTTCTTTTGGCAAGGGAAGTCCTCGGACGAACTTAGGCAGCACGGTGTCGGCTTCGCTGTAAAGAACACACTCGTCGCCTTCATTGAGGCACTGAGAGGATCCTTACCCTCCGGCTGTCAACATCCTCAGGCCCAACCAACTTCTTCAGCTTGTATTCCCCAACCCTCCGTTTCACCCCAGAGGAGAAAGACCAATTCTACGAGGCTCTGGATCAAGCAATATCCAGTATCTCCGGCACTGAAGGCCTCTATCTTCTAGGACACTTCAATGCTAGAGTGGGAGCTGACCATGAGGCCTAGCCCACCTGTCTCGGCTCTCACGGAAGGGGCAGTATCAACGAGAACGGACAGCGACTGCTGAAGATGTGCTGCTCCCACAGCCTATGTGTGACCAACACCTTCTTCAAATGCAAGGAGATCCACCAGGTGTCATGGAGACACCCACGTTCCCGCCATTGGCACCAGCTAGACCTCGTCATCACCGGCGTGTGGAACTGACCAATGTCCTCCTCAACCGCAGCTACCACAGTGCCGACTGCGACACGGACCACTCCCTCGTGACCAGCAAGGTGCGAATAATACCCAAGAATGTTGCACCACGCCACGAAGAAGGGTCGCCCACGCATCAACACCTGCTGTGCAAGCAACCCAGAGAAGACACAGTTGTTCATCAGCAAGCTGCAGGAGGCTCTCACCAAAGAGACACCTGATGACACCATCGACTTGACGCCTACGTGAGGAGTCTCCAGTAGCTGGACCATCAGGAATTAGACGTGAATCCGACGCAAAATGTCAACTTTTCGACGATTCAGATAAAAATATAGTAGATTTGACATCGTGTTCCAGGAGAGCCTTGTGCACAATATGAATTCTTTTTGTCACGGTAACCCCAGTGCCTGCGACGATGAATGAGATTCTACGTCCTCTGAAGACAGCGAATTTCTCTCTCCCGTTCTCCAAGTTTGAAGCGTACAGTAGTTACGGAAACTTCATCAATGTTGCCATGGTTGAGAGAGGATTTTATCGTAAATTTGATATGGACAGGTGCCCAATCCTGATTCAGTTTGAGGATCCTCTGGTAAGTATATTACAAATAGATCATCCCCATTATCGGAGCCAAATAGTCGCTAACGTTAAACGGATCCAGTTTTATCGTCACCCAGAAGCTGAACATGTGGAAGCGCTAGCAAACCCACAAGCTTTCAAAGCTTATTTCGCGAAACTGCCATCTGAATTAGCTGCCAGCAGTAAAATTAGCTACATCAAATCTCTCAATATGCTCCTCAGTTTTGGTGAGCAGACGAACGAAATCACAACTAGGCACCCAATTTTTAAAGGCAAGGAAATCTTAGGATCTATCCGCGCCGCCCTCGCTTCAGTCAGAACCGGACTCGCAAAATTAAACAATAAAAGAAGGTCGCGAGACGTGCTGAATAGTTCTTTGGTGAGAGATCAACCTATAGCCTGGACAATATTAGGCGGTGTGTATATGCAATGCGTTCCACATCCATCCCGATTCAGTATAAGTTGATGTGCATCAGTGCAAATATCACCTTGCTTTTAACCCTGAAGAACGCGCACCGACCGGCCGTTTATACTAACCTAACCATGTCAGAATTACAGTTTCCCGCGCATGTAACCATGGCGAATGGTGTCAAGAAGAAGACTGTTTGCGTGAAAGACCACAAGACTGTTAGCAAACGTATCACTTTGGGAGCCAGAGTGTGCCGTGATACAAAAGTACATTTCCCACGTTAGCTGTCAAGTAGGCACCGAGACGAGTCCAGCCAACATGTTTTTAAATCGCGGTGGGAAACCAATTCATAACCAATAATCGGATCTTGCAGACCGCATGAAGATGTTATGAAACAGTATCCGCTGGGCAATTATCCGCTGAGCAGAGAGAAAGTGTTGCAAAATATCTTGCACACTCACACACGCACACACACGCACACGCACGTACGCACACTACCACCGAAGCATACTAGGTAGATGTCACATATCACAGACCCAAAAGTCATCGAGGCCATAGTAATGCTGCAGGAGCCAAAAGAATGGACCGAATTTGTTCAAGCCTCAAACACACCTGCACACATGTATGTTTGCGTATGTGTGTATGTGCATGTGTCTCAAATAAATCCACAATTTATGGTCGCCACTAATTTATTGTTCATTCACTTTTCTGGCGTCGGCATATGTGTGAGTGTGTGTATTCCTTTATGTGCATGCATGTGTGTGCGTGTACGTGTATGATTGTATTTGTCTGCATATGTGTGAGCGTATGCTTGTGTGTACTTGTGCATTCGTGTGCATGTGCGAATGTGTCGCTTGAACCGATCTAATAAATCAAATCAATTTACGCTCGTGACTCATCAATTATTCTCACGGTAGATAGGCGACAAAATTAAAAAATAAATTAGAGAGGTAGTTCACTTAGGGAGACGGCTTTCACGCAGCGTGAACTGGGCAACGTTCTGAATCGTTCACTTTGTTAAATTCGAACAGCTGACGGGTCTCCCACTCTCTCGCATATTTTTCGGCAAGAATTTATGTATCCCCGTATTCCAGTTTCTAAATTTTATTGTTTGTATTCATAATTACAGGTAACAAAATATATATAGCCCTCAGAATGCTTTAAGTTGATCTATGGTTCGTCACAATCCCACTAGGTAATCTGTTTATTATAAATGACCCACCCTTTTATAAATGGGTTATTACATACTGGTATGTTTTTAAAATATACCTGGCTGTAATAAGCCTATAATATTGAACCCGAACTTAACCAGGTCAGATTTTGCTGCAAAATCTGACCTAGTCAAGCCAGCATGGCTCATATAGCACCATGTGCCAACGTACATTGCTCAAATCATCATAACTTTATAAGTGCTTGTAATAATTTAATAATATTTCAGGAATTGGGTCAAAGACCTTGGCCTAGAAGATGGTGTATAATACAATAAATTCATTCATCCGTTAGTCAGCTATTAGTCTCGTCAAACCGGCATCTGTCTCATAGTCATAATGTATCGTGCGTCAATCGTTATAAGTCTACAGCTAACTGTAATAATTTAATAATATTTTCAAAAATATAAAAGAGAACATGCTTGCACGATGCTATATCATACACCCCATTCCGTTCAGCCGTTCGTACGCTATTCAATAATATGCTGTATGGTATTACGCGGCTAACTTGGTCTAATTAAATCTCTATATCTTTCTTCCCACTGGTATGTTCTTTATAATTTAATTAAAGAATATAATAGAGACATAAATCATACGAATATTTGTAATCGGATTAGGTAATCTCTACTTATATCTGGTGGAAATGACCCACCCTTATACAACTGACCGACCCCTAGTCCAGCTGCATGATTCTGCAGATTATGTCTTTGTGTCGGCACAATCTGACCTCCTCAAGCCGCCAGTTTTTCCGATGCTGTATTGCATCTTTGCGCCAATGATCATAACTCTATAAATAGTTGTAATATTTGATGATTTTTCAGCTGTTAAGATTGAGACCTTCCCTTACATGCTGATTTATAGAAATTATATTCCGTTCAGCAGTCCCTACGTTATTCAGTCATGTATCGTCAAGCCGGCATCTCTCTCCTACTCATATCGCATCGTATGAATAATCCTCATAGTTCTAAAACTAATTGTTATAATATTTTGATAATATTTATAGTGGTTATACTAGAGACCGCGCCCTACACGAAGCTATATGACACAATAAATTTTGTTCATCCGTTCGTAAGTTATTTAATAATCTGTTTCGTCAGACAGGCATTGTTCTCATAGTCATAATGGACCGTGTGCCAATCCTCATCAGTCTGAAATAATTAGAAATAATTTAATAGTAATTTCAGTGATTATATTAGATTCCTTTCTCTGCACAACAGAATATAATACAATAAATTCCATCCATCCGTACGTACGTCATTCAATATTCAGTGTACATCACTTTTCTATTTCTAATACAACAGGAATTTAAGTTCCTGGAAGCAGGTGGAGGGTGGTAGTGGTGATGGTGGTGGTGATGGAATGAGATCAGATGTTACATAAATATGTAGATATTGTCGATGGCTTCTACCTATACTCATTGAACTTATACAAATCCGAGTCGGTGAAATAGCGTGTCCTAATTATAACTTATTTGGTTTTATTTAATCTTCATATGAACATCTGACTTGTGCCTTCTGTTTTTACCTTTCCATTATCTGTCATGTGTTCGGGGCGCTCTGGGAGGAGTAGTACGGGGGGGGGGGGCATGTCGTGCTCTTTCGGGAGTAGCTCGTCCACCTTTGGTCCCCACCAGGCTCTCAGCTCTCACCTGTGTCTCCAAGAAGCAGTAGCATGCACAGCGGCCACACCACGGGCAAAAGTTTCGACTGGTCGGCTAAACCAGTTTGAGGGTAGCCGACGGGTCTCAAACGCTCGGTAAGATAGGAGCTTGCCTATCCTTGCATGAAAAGCCAGCTCCGGCAGATTGGACGGAAGAGATCAACTGAGTGATCCAACGGCCACGAAGGCGAATCTGCAAACGCTTTGTGGAGAGCGCAGGGCATGAAAAGGCACTGAAGACGTCATGGTTTTCCAATGCAGCCGAAGTAGTCCCCAGCCGTGAAGAATCTTCGTACCACTGGATCCCAACTACCAAGGCCGAGAGAGTGGGGCTGTCTCTGTGCAAAGGCTGTTTCACTTAAATCTCCTTCACTCACAGGTTATGTTGTGCACTTATCATTCATCTCCATCATCACACTCATCGTTCCCTACCTGCACCTACCAAAGTCCTACGGCGATGGGCTACTGGCGAAATAACAGGTGGAGATGACCACTGGGAGTTGTAGTCAGAGACCTGCACGTTGGCGGCCCTTGGACAAGTGGTCGTTCTGCTCTGTACCCAGGGCAGCGGAACAGTTCAGCAGCATCCAGGGCGACTGAGCAGACATTTTCAGGACAGCGCTGCTCACCCTATATAGGGATTGGCCTAGAAAAGGTGGCCTAAAAAAAAAGCCTGCCCTTCAAAATCTGGCCAGCTTGCCGCGGCTGGCAAAATCATCCATATCTGCAGTCGAAACCATCAAAGAAACTTCTTATTGGAGCATGGAACATCCATACTCTCATGGACAATGAGAACGCAGCAAGACCTTACAAGAGAAAAGCCATAGTTGCTAAGGAGCTTTCACGCTACAATAGCGATATTGCAGCCTTGAGTGAAACCAGGTTCGCAGAGGAGGGTTCTCTGACTGAGTTAGCAAGCGGCTACACCTTTATCTGGAATGGAAAATCCCAAAACGAAGACAGGATCCACGGAGTCGGCCTGGCCATCAAATCAAGTCTTCTGAAGCAGCTTCTGGACCTGCCTGTTGGTGTCAATGAGAGGCTAATGAAATTGCGGCTACCTATCAGCCACAAACGCCACGCAACAATCATCAGCGCCTACGCCCCTACCCTCACGAGCCCAGCGGAAACCATCGAGCAGTTCTATGCGGACCTCACCTCTGTACTGTGCTCAGTTCCAGCTGACAACAAGATCATACTACTGGGGGACTTCAACGCCCGTGTTGGCTGCGACTATGCTCGATGGAAAGGTGTGCTTGGCAAATACAGCGTCGGCAAGATGAACAACAGCGGCCTGCTCTTACTCAGCAAATGCGCAGAATTTGACCTCCTCATCACAAACTCAAGGTTCAGAATGGCCACAAGAACACCTGGATGCACCCCAGATCCCGCCAATGGCACTTAATCGAATATGTAATAGTCCGCCAGCGCGATGCCCAGGGTGTCCTCACCAAGGTCATGCGTTGAGCGGAATGTTGGACAGACCACAGACTTGTCCGAACTACCCTAAAGCTGCGCATTGCCCCACATCACCCAAGGCGTCCTAAGCTTGCGTGCATAGCCTTCAACATTGTCAAACTTCAGCAGCCTTCCACGCAGCTCGATTTCCATAAGAGCCTAGATGACAAGCTGTCTATCAACGGACCTATACGTGGAAATGCCTCCGAGAAATTGAACACGCTCAGGGACATGATAAGAGAGACAGCTATGGCGACTCTGGGCCCCAAAAAGCGAACCCATTAAGATTGGTTCGACGAGAACAACGGTGCCATTGAAGATCTGCTTGCCAGAAAGAACAAAGCATTCATGGACTAGCAGAATGACCCAAACTCCATCCCCTAAAAAGACCGCTTCTAATACTATCAAGCTGAGGCTCAGAGTGAACTCCGCAAGATGCATGACCAGTGGTGGGAAAGGAAAGCTGATTATGTGCAACGCTATGCCGACACTAACAACTCCAAAGAGTTCTACAGCGCCATCAAGTCAATCTTCGGCCCTTCAAAGTCTGGATCTGCCCCCTTGCTTGCTGCAGATGGCAGTACACTAATAAAGGACAAGGCTGGCATTAAGGACAGATGGAAAGAACACTTTAGCCAGATTCTAAACCTGTCCTCATCGGTCAGCAAATCGGGTCTTGACCAAATGCCCCAAAAGCCAACGCACGACCAATTGGATGTTCCGCCAACGATAGAGGAGTTGAGGATGGCCATTAAACAAATGAACTGAGGCAGGGCACCCGGAAAGGATGGAATCCCAGCGGAGGTGTACAAGGCTTTCAGTGAACAGACCATGCAGGCATTCCACGATGTGCTAATCAGCATCTGGACGGAAGAGGAGATGCCAGATGACCTTCGCGACGCATCAATCGTGACACTCTATAAGAATAAGGGCACACGTGCGGTCTGTAGTAACTACAGAGGCATCTCCTTGCTCTCCATAGCTGGCAAAATACTTGCTCGCATCATTCTCAACAGGCTTATTGTGGTAGTGTCAGAAGATAACCTCCCCGAGTACTCAGTGTGGTTTTCGCCCAGACCGCAGCACCGTTGACATGATCTTCGCAGTGAGACAAGTCCAAGAGAAGTGCCTCGAGCAGAACATGAATCTGTATGCCGTCTTCGTGGACCTGACGAAGGCATTCGATACAGTCAACAGAGACGCACTGTGGGTAGTACTCAAGAAGATTGGTTGTCCTCAGAAGTTTACCAATCTCATCCGGATTTTCCATGATGACATGACTGGAGAGATTCTCTCAGACGGGGAACCCTCTGAGCAATTCCCCATATCTAACGGTGTCAAACAGGGCTGTGTACTCGCTTCGGTACTCTTCAATCTCTTCTTCACGCAGGTACTGCTCATGCCATCCGTGACCTTGACCTTGGTATATGCATTAGATATCACCTGGATGGATCAGTGTTTGATCTTCGTTGCCTAGCTGCAAAAACCAAGACGCTAGAAAGACTCATCACTGAAGCACTCTTTGCAGATGACTGTGCCATCATGGCTCATGAAGAGACTCACCTACAGGCCATTGTGGACAGGTTCTCTGAAGCCTCCAATCTGTTTGGACTCACAATTTGCCTACAAAAGACAGAAGTCCTCTTCCAGCCCGCCCCAAACACTGTCCCTTCACAACCCTTCATCACCATTGGCGATGCGCAGCTGAAGAATGTGGACAGTTTCAAATACCTATGCAGCACAATATCCAGTGATGGCTCCCTGGACAAAGAGATCACTGCGAGGATCCAAAAAGCCAGCCAAGCACTTTGACGACTCCAAACCAAGGTCTTGCAGCACAAGGATATACGCCTGTCAACAAAGATGAAGGTGTACAATGCAGTTGTCCTCACGTCTCTCTTGTACGACTGTGAAACTTGGACTGTCTACCTAAGGGACATCATTCAGTTGGAACAATTCCACCAGCGCTCCCTGAGATCCATCATGCGGATCAAGTGGCAGGACCGAATCCCCAACCAGGAAGTCCTTGATAGATCCAACACAACAAGCATCCAAGCCAAACTAACCCTGGCCCAGCTTCGTTGGACTGGCCATGTCATCCGCATGGATCAAAACAGAATCCCAAAGCAGCTGTTCTTTGGCGACCTAGCCCAGGGCAACCGAAACCAAGGCCGCCCTCGCAAGAGGTACAAAGACAACCTCAAGACGCACATCAAATAGGCAGACCTTCAACCCCACCAGATCGAGCTCACTGCCGCAGACAGAAGTCACTGGCGAGCTCTGACCAGAAAAGCCAGTTCCGCCTTCGAGGCTGACCGCCGCCAGCGTCTTGCTGCAGCTCGTGAGAGACGTCACAGAGCTGCGTCCCAGCCACCCCCAACCACCGGCGTCCTATGCCCCACCTGCAACTGCCTGTGTGCATCGGAATTTGGACTCCGGAGCCATATGCGCGTCCATCGTCGATGAGACCGCACAACATGTCTTCCTCGGCCCCCGGGAGACTACCAAGAAGAAGATGAAGAAGATCTGTCATGTGTGTGTCACTTTATCACCGTTTCATAACGTAAACCTTTCAAGCCTAAAAGTAAAAAGTTACATTCATTGCAAATTTAATTCAAAATTTAGACAACATTATGAGATGTGTCTAGATGATGCTTTTAGAAATGAAAAAATATACGCCAGGAACTTTAAGACCTTAGCATAGTGTACATATATCTTGAGTCACCAGGAACCTTCTACCATTTTTAAGTTTTCAAAAAATCCCAGGCCATTATCATGTGACCCTCCACCATTTTCAAACAAATATTAATCGTAACTTGAACCTCCGCCTTTTTTCCCCAAGATTTGGAGCCTATATCATTTTTGTTTTCAAAATCCCTGGGCTACTATCATGTTATCCATCACCATTTGTAATTTCTCCCTCCCCCCACAAAAAATAGGCAACTCTCAAAATTTGATGAAAAGTATAAAATTCTAAGTCTCAAAAGTTTTAATTTTTCAAAAGACTTTAACACTCAAAATTTTAATGGAAATATTTTAAAAAATCGGAAAATACTAACTCTCAGAATTTAAAAAAAAAATACCCACTACAATCAATTATTCAAACCATAGGTATATATTTCTATAACTTTGTTGTAAAATTAAATCAGCACAGTTTTGTACATAGTGCAGACCTAGAAAGTGAAAATCAATCTTCACACAGGCTAGATATCATATTAATAGTAACTTTTGAAATAGCTCAATCGGTATAACTGTTGTAAATTAAAGAGAGAGATCGAAATTCGAAATATTTTGCACACATCGCTGACAAACTTCTAAGTTACTAAAGCAAGCTGCATAACAGCCAGATTAAAAACAAAACACCCTAAAAGTTTTTTTTTTGTTGTAAGAATACACTTAAAAAAATAATGATTTCATTGGGTTATTGCTCCTGTAAGTGTTTGTAAAAATCTATGCCTTTATTTTGAATAATATGCATGGTGGTATTCCTTAATTCTTAGGGTTAAAGGTTTAGAATATTTCATACAACGTTTGAAAGTTAATGGGTCAGAAATTTTGAGACATTAAAAACGGAGGGGGGCCTTATGTGACTTAGGGTTTTTAAGAAGTTAAAAATTGCTGAGAGTCAATTACAGCATACAAGTTTTTTATGTTTGCTGGAAAAAATGGTTTACGTATTGATAAAAAGAGAACATTGTATAGGGTCACATGGCGATATTCAGTGTTTTTTTTTCCACTTTTCTTTCAAGGGGTAAAACTGATTAGAACTGGACGCGTGTCGAAGGATTCTTCAAAATTTTTTGAAGGATAGGAATCTTGGTGGCTTAGGAGTTCTCGGAACATTTTGAGAGTTAGTACTATAATTTTCATGTAATTTGTAGAGTTAGTGGCCTTGTGTCTCTTGAAAAATTAAAAATGATGGAGGATCACATGTTAGTGGCAATTTTCTTTGTTTTCTGTTTAGTTTCGTAAATTGATAAATGAAAGAGAATGAAATCATGGTTTAAAAAAATGGAAATGGCGGAGAGTCACGTCTTGGTAAAAATATGTTTTAAAAAGGTGGAGGGTCAGATGTTAGTGGCCTAGGATTCTTTTGACAAATTGAAGTCTCGTGGAGGGTCATATCTTGGTGGACTAGGACATGGGTACACTATACAACTGTCATGCAATATATTCGTTCCTGTAAATGGTGATGCCATTATATTCTATTCTATTATATTATATTATATTATATTATATTATATTATATTATATTCATGAGCAAACGAAAAGTTTAGATC
Organism: Megalonaias nervosa; assembly: GCA_016617855.1. NCBI lineage: Eukaryota > Metazoa > Mollusca > Bivalvia > Unionida > Unionidae > Megalonaias > Megalonaias nervosa. Next base: position 50,704 of record JAECUM010008852.1, on the reverse strand, counting down.
ATTTCCATGGCTAATTCAAAATTTAGCTGACAAACGTTTGAAAACAGAATGTACATTCAAATAACTTGGTTTGGTATATTGCCATTGCAATAGCTATATGCTAATTACACAGTTGTAAAGTGTATCGTAACAAAGTTCCGGTACTGAGAAGAGTAAACCAACTTTCTAGTCTGGAGGGAGAAAGTGATCTACATTTGTCTGGACTTTAGACAAATGTAAATGTTAATGTCTCAGTGAAAACTTTGACAGTCGAAAAGAAATGGTGTAAATCGGTATGTACTACGTGCAGCCTTGAGAACAATTGAGTCGAGCATTTACCTACAAAGTACACTACCTTTGTAGGGAATATACTTACTGAATATATTCTGTACTCACGTGGTTCAGTATCTATTCCAATGAATTCACTTCGAGAGAATACAATCAGGTTTTATGTTTCTGATTATAGTTAAACGCTAATATCGTTCGTTCTTTTGATTCAAGTACTGGTTTGTTGATTTCTTTCCAATTGTACCTGGAATGTCACAGAATGCACCAACTTTTATTTGCATTCGGCCTTAGTCGGAACGCAATGAGGTTATATTTTTCTTACCTTCCTAAACACAAGATCGTTGTTAGAATGTAGTACACAATTGTGTAATAAGCAGAAGGTTTGAAATCATTAATGATGTATTGTCAGTTTGTTCGTTTTCTTTCGGTCTTCTTTGACAAAATACAAAAAGAAATACGTAAGTAGTCCAATTAAATTTACATTTAAGTGTATACCTACTCCGCTCAAGTCATCAACCAAACTTTTTATCTTTTTGCTTAGCAGTCTAACTTCTTAACATTACAACCTCCCACATAACAGATTACCTTGATGTACTAAATTTGTCTTTTCAGTTTTAGTGCGTCTAAAATAATTATATATCTAAATTTATCTCTGTATCACTTTAAATATTTTCCCGCTCGAATATATTTCTGGAAACATAGAATGTGCATGCTCTTGTTGCAACTCATATCCATTGTATAAAAACACGACCGAATATCATGCTAACCTTTAATTCCAGATGGCCTTGAAGATGTTGGGTCCATACCATTCGACATCGATTTTGTGAGTAAACATAAATCTGATTTCGTTTTGCAAAAGATAAAAGCTTAAGTCAATCTAAAGTTACGTCTAATTAAGAGGAAGCGACTTAAGGAGGGGGTAAGTGGTTTTTGGGGTAAGTTGAAAATCTGAACTTCGTCTCACTGATTTAAAATGGGTAATCGTATTTGGTACGATGTATCACTAGGGTGAGTAACGTAACAACAAAGATTAGGATCAAATCATGAAGACAGCCATAGGAAGGGATGTGTTTGGTGGTGATGATCTTGGATCAAAAGTAAAATGAAGATATGGATGTAAGTAAAAGCTTCCATCCATACTAATTGAAATTATGCAAACTTTATTTCTATAATTCTGTTTAGAATCTACAAGTAAATCTTCTTTCCTAATTATAACCCGTTCTGTGACATTTAATCTAGATTTGGTAGTGTGATTCGGTACCGGCCTTAACATCATTCGACATGATTATGATACGCGTTAAGTGTAGCTTATCATAATCGGTGACGAAAGCTTTTCAAGGTTAAAAGTCCAAATTATAGAACATGGAAAACCAAGTTGCATTTAATTCATACATCACAAAAACACATGAAGAATTTTTCTACATGTGTCTCCATACAATTAAAATAAATAAATACATAAATAAAATAACCGTCTGACTAAAAGACGCAATAGCGGTAATACTATTTAATATTAGTTCATATAAATTTCGATGCCTTTGTCTTTGATTAAAGGTCAAATATATGTACAGTCAAACAACTTGGAAATTGACGTAACATGTGTACATAAGACTACAAGCATTCTGTTTCACTGCAAATATAATAGGGGCCAAGACTAAGTACTTCAAAAAATTGTACAGACTATTTTCTCTTGGGAAAATGTCATTTACATCTTGCATTGAAAAAAAGGAAATTCCACAAATCTCTTTTTAAATCTATTAAACAAAGGAACATTTGTTTGGATTGAAGGCATGGGACTTAAAATATATCAAACTGTATGAATAAAAGTATTTAACAAATGTTATAGATTTCGTGGGAAATAGTCACAAGTGGAAGATTCTTTTCATCATGTGACAAAACTGCTGATTTTTCTTATTAAAACCACCATATAGTGCCGTGAAATAAAAGCGGTCGGTTGCCATGGATTTTACTTGCTTATCCTGATTTTAAGTCATGATGAGATTTTATGATATGATATAAGAGTTTTCCAAAAAATACTAACATGTGGTTTGTAACCTAAAATTACACTTGTGATAAATGCACAGATGATACCACCATGGTCTCCCTTTCGTGAAACGAAAACCAATCCCAGATCCACTTAAAATAAAAATATGTAAGTGGGACAAGTATTGGTCAAGTCGTGTGATAAGAGAATGGCAAGAACAACCGATATATATATATATATATATATATATATATATATATATATATATATATATATATATATATATATATATATATATATATATATATATATATATATATATATATATATAACGTTTATGTTTTAGTCACCGTCTTTCCTCCAGGAACCGACCATGTTGGTACAATAACCTTAGCGGCGCTTGCATTGAACTGCTTGTCTGCGAATGTGGATGCCTTTCTTTTTCCTCAACCGTCGTTACCACCACTCACTGGGAATGAACCTGTCAAATGTTGGTGAAATGGAGAGAGTAGGGTGTTACCTTGATATGTTTATCTGTCTGTCTTTTGTTTTCTCTCTGTTCCATTGACTATTTATCTCTCTTGCAATTGCTTAAGAACATTTATCAATAACGAGCTAACAAACGTGCGCCAACGGTACATGGCACCTTCGATCAAATTTATTTTATGATTACATTTATTGGATAAAATTAGCCTATGATAATTAATATCAAATGCACATAGAAAGCATATGATCGACAATTAAAAATCAAAAAGAAACAAAAAACAATTTGCTTTATCTACATATAACAATTTCGCGTGAGGTGAAATATGCAATACTTATCTGCGGACAAAAATAAGATCCAGATTCAATGTGGGTACATTTGAGGGGAACAAAGGTGATGCTGTGTTGTGCCTAAGTTTTATTATAATATTTGCGTTATGAGACAAAGTTCATGCTTCAAGTGATTTTTGTTTAAACCAGCGACGGACTACTGGCGCGTAGTGGCAAAAACGGAATTGAAGAACGCCCTAGCCACTCAGACGAATGTAGGCGTTGCGAAGAATGTAACCCTTTTCCTTGGTGACGGGATGAGTATTCCTACAGTCACTGCTTCTCGAATCCTTAAGGGTCAACTTCAGAACAAAACAGGAGAAGAGGGCCATCTTTCGTTCGAACTGTTTCCTCACACCGGTCTTAGCAAGGTAAGTTCCAACTACGCGGAACTTAAAAACAGTGTATACAAACCGCCCAAGTTTAATTATGCGTACTATACCCGTAATGTTAAAATAGGGATCTTTATCGAAGGCACATTGAGGTGACTGAGACCTGAGTAGCACCCCTTAAAAGAAAACGGACTCTGTATGGAAAACAGCCATCTCTTACCAAAAGAGGCGACCAATCCTCAAATCTTGGACTTCTGTTATGCGTCCTAAATACTTCGTTATGTGCATCAAACCTTTGCAACCAAAACCCGTTTCTTCTTATCAGTCGACACGTAATTTTCAGACGTATTGTCAAGACCATCAAACACCTGACTCTGCAGCCACAAGTACGGCCTATTTATGTGGGATTAATACCACCATGGAGACGATCGGGGTTAACTGACTCACCAGACTAGGAGACTGTTTCAGCTCTAAAGGCGCAGAGGTCACCTCTATTCTGGATTCGTTTCTTACTGCCGGTAATTTTCTTATAAACGTTTTTATCTTTATTTTGCAAGATATCTTTTTTGGCTTCAAAATAGAAATGTTTGTGGTCTCAGTTAGAATAGCTTTACCAGAAACACTTTTTACAGAGACTCGGGGATAATTTTAGTGATATTTCCCAGACTGGTGACTGTAGTGTTCTATAATTATAACAAACCCTAAGGGAATTGTAAATAGCAAATCAGAGCAGAGGAGGTTTTACGTTCACTTTATTAAACCTAGTCCGATAAATCAACCCCACAAAATCTGTGTTGATACTGATGGACGATATGTGGGTCTGATGTGACCTGTTCATTAAAATGTGCAATTTTGCTGCATGCAAATCTTTCCGGAACAAACCTGCGTACACTTTAGACACATACCGGTAATTGGTAACAGTCATGTCAAGCGCGAAATTCAAAATGGCCACAGGACAGATGGTTGTGCTATTCCAGGTGGATTTACAAGTCACCAAACAAAGGATTTGATCCGGAAAGGCTATTGACATGTCACCAAAAGAACCCTTCATCCGACGGTAGCTGCATGGCCACGAGAAATACCGGTAAGTGTATAAAAAGCACACCGATGTGTGCAGCCAAATTTGATGCAGATAATTGCAGCTTTTAATGAATAGATGATATCAGCCCCTCACCCGAAAATCAATATAATCACGGGTGAAGGGCGGATTTATCGGTCTATATTAAATCCTACTCTACAACTTGCATAAACTGAAACTCTGTGCCCTGCATGCTACATGACTAGCAGGTGCCAGTCTGCGAGATGAAGGCAGGGGTAAGTAAGATTGGCATCTCCGGTACTGACCACTACAGTGACCATCTGGCGTTCGAACATCTGGCAATTGTTCTGAGGCAGAGTTTTAGGAAATGATAGGTGTTGATGATACTTGCACTTTCACTTTTAATTTTATTCCTGCAAATGTAATTTAAACAATGAAGAAATATATCGGTTTCAATAGCTGCAAATTATTTTACGTTTGTTTTAGTGATGACACGTCATATAAATTGTTTATCTATGCGGTCGTGAAAGCGTATGTACTGAAATTAAATTAAGTATGCATTGTTGTTGAAACATTTAATACTAATATAGTTTCATCAAAGTTTATTCAATCCTGATTGTTCAATGCTCTGCACCTTCAGTGTCATAAAAAACTTCGCAGACGAAAATCATTGATCGCAATGGACTTTTACAGTGGTGCCCAGGTATTAAGCTGGGTCATGAAAAGTGGCTGTCGATTCTATCGTAACAAATAACAGGGCAGTACTAAATTATTTTTTCAACACCTGCCGTGTGCCCATCACTGCAGGTAAAGAAGTCCCAATTTTATCCTCAAGCGAATTAATTAATATTTTCACATTCTGCGCTAAAGCCATTGAAGCAGAATGATCGCAGAATGCGCTGCAGCTATCAAACTTTACGGTTTTCTCCAGGTGAACATTGTACCACAAAATTTACGGCATTGTGGCAGTAATATTATCCTTCCAAAGGGAGGTAACCCACTGCGTGGCGTACGTACAAAACGGTGCAAAATTCAAAAGTTGCTGCATATGGAGGTCGAAATGTTTTGCAGACTGGGTACAGGAATATTGTCTTTCAGAATATAAAAATATAAAATTCGGGTTCCGGTACCATAAGGGAGGTTTTCTCGTAACGTAGTTCATACGTATGCTTTCAATGAATTTTTTCCTCAGTTTCCCACTCTCTTAGCGTCAATGTTGTATTGTCAGTGTTGAACTGAAAGTTATTCTGTGTTTTCTTAGAATATAAATGTTCAGATCTTAAGATTTATTAGTTGACTTTTTAAGTGTTTAATGACGTCAGGGAAAGCACCTTAATATTTTCAGCCATTTTGTGTGATGCACAAATGGGCATTCAATAGATACCTGTATTCCCTTTTTTCTAACAGGAAAGTCAGTTGGAATAGTAACAATAACACGTGTAACCCATGCTACACCTCCAGCAGCCTATGCGTACGTGGTCAACAGGGATTGGGAGGGGGATCACTATACTTCCGGGATCCATGGGGGTTGTAAAGATATTGCTGCCCAGCTTATTGATGACAATCCAAACATTCAGGTAAGCGTCAAAACCACGCCTTTTAATGTATATTTCAGGATATATTCTTACCTGATTAATATCTTTGTGTTTATCTGGACACAGATATTAGCAGATTAGCAGCACTTACCCATCATTTTTATATTATTCTGCAGGTTTTTATTTGTTGCTTTCTGTACTAATATTAATGTGACCACCTGTGCAAATGAAAGGCTGAGTTAAATAAATATATATTTCTAATTTTGTCTTCTATGTCTTTGACTTTCAAGTATGATAGTTCAGGAACACTTTCAGTGGAGGGTAATTATTAGGAACGCATCATTTTTGATCGAATATAATAACCCATCGTGCAGCAAACACTACATAATACCAGTTACGTTGCTTGTTCGATTTTTCAACGGCACGTTCATGCCTTTGACTATACCATGGAAGGAAACAGAAGCTACGTGCCTTTTCCCGTCATGATAGAGTCAGTCAAGTGTTGAAAGTGACATTAGAAAACAAATAATTAACTGAGAGTTTCCCTTTAGAACTTATCTCAATTTTTAAAATGGTATCATATAATGTAAAGTCGATTTAATTATGCTTAAAATTTACAACATACGTTTTGTGTCTGTACAGTTTGGATTTCTTTTTGTCTTCTTTAAATATCATTAGAAGTCTTGGCATCTACATTGTCTTCCTAAGACCATCTTGTCTGACTGGTTTGACATGTTTAATTCGTTGTTTGTTTTATTTTCTTTGTTTTTTTGTTTTTTTTTTCCACCTTGATTACCTTCTTCTTATCCTTATCACTTTTAATAAAAAATAGGGGTGTGTGGGTCTCTATGTGCTTTCATTGGCAATTCCACAGCAAAGAAAGACTATGTTGACTCCAAGGGCTCGTGGAATATCATTATTGTACTTCTAATTCTTTTCTGATGTTAGTTTTATATCAGGCCTGTGCATCTTTCTCCAAGGCGCGGGCCGGATTTTTAAACTTGCCAGTATGATGTAAAATGTAACTGGACAAAACCAGGTCGATGGCCGTAGTTTGCGCATGCCTGTTTTATACCATGAACTGAATGTGCTTATAAATATAGTCATTATCAAGGCTGAGTTGACCCTTTATCTTTCACTGATCTTTGATCTTACATTAGGGCAGAGCTGTATATTCCTTTGTATTAACGTTACACTGCTCGAACTCGTATTGTCACAGAGAAGGCATCAAGTCAAGGATATTGTTATGCCCCACTACAAACATAGCGGGAATATTACTATGTAGTGTCTTCTATGTCTGTCCGTTGGTCCGACCGGTTAGGTGTTTCGTTTTGGACACTGTTGTAGGTAATTTGTGTTCTGTGAACACATTTATGGTGCTCTAATATCGCTTTCACTTAATATCTGCTATTTGTAACTATAGTGACTGTTGATTTTGTTTCTTTATTTTTCTTTTGTTTCTTGTGGACGTCATTTTTCTCATTCTGTACTGTGATGGCATGAATTCATTATAAAATTATATATATATATATATATATATATATATATATATATATATATATATATATATATATATATATATTATATATATATATATACCATACATTCAAAAATAACATGCATTTAAAGTGTTGGTATAAAGAAATTTGATATACCAATACTATTGGTATATCAAATTGTGATCCGCCCATGGCGCAATAATACGCATATATAAACATTCTCGCGAGCGTCTGCAGTTGATTCTAGATCAATGATTAATTTCCACAAATTAGTCACTAGTGACGTATGAAAAATAATGATGAAAAGTATTAATAATCCCCGTTTTCCAAAATAATTTAATATGGTACACATTTTCATCACAATCCTTTCTGCTTCTGTTCTCCCCTCCCCTCTCAAGCATAACGGACAAACTGCGCAGAAATGTGGAATGAGAGAGAAAAGGAATTTGGTCTGGATTAAAACCTTGAAATAGAATTACACCAAGTAACCTACAAGAATATGGTTCGTCGTAACGATACGTGTGCACTTTCCTTGGGATTTATCAACAGTGTTTATCAATGATACAATGTTGCAAACCAGTAAATTCCTCGGTTACGTGGTACACATACTGTGATATATTTAATGTTATTTTTTTGTTTGTTTGTTTTTTTCTTAAACATACCATAATGTTCTAAAAAATCGATTATTATTATTATTTAAATATGAAAATGTCCAAAGCTCTCTCAAGCTCTCTCTCTCTCTCTCTCTCTCTCTCTCTCTCTCTCTCTCTCTCTCTCTCTCTTGACCATCGTAGCAGGATACGGGCTAAAATCTATGAAATGGCGAACGTAGAGGATTTTCCGACAATATCTCTGGACTTATGAATGATGGTAAAAGTTAAGTCAAACCGACCAAAGCATGAGAGAAAGAGACAGACAGACAGACAGACAGACAGAGTTTTAAAGTCAAACCGACGAGAAAGAGAGAGAGAGAGAGAGAGAGAGAGAGAGAGAGAGAGAGAGAGAGAGAGAGAGCTAGCTAGCTTGTGGGTCGGTTTTACTGTTGCTAAAGCAGAATAATGACTTAGATCAACTATAAATAGATTAAAATATTTTAATTACCTCTTGTTGGTTTGTCAGTTGGCTTAGTTTCTATTTCACATTAATTTCCATGCGCCTGAAGGTGAATGGCATTGCGTTCATTTGAATGGTGTAGCTATCCAAGTGTTGCTACTGCGCTACTTTTATTATTAAAACCATCTTTCATGTTTAAATCATAAGTGTGTATTATATTGATTTAATCAATGTGGAGAAAAATAGAAACCAAGAAAAGAAAACAATCAACTTATCAAGATGCAGAGGTGATTGTAAATAGCCACTACGGCAGAGAACTACATTTTGTAGCGGACACAATCGGGGATGTGAGGAGTTCATTCACTAGGTCAATACACGGCTGCCTGTAGTAAATATGAACTCCGTTCAAAAGTCAAAAATATGTATTTGTATGTGATATAAATAAAATATATGTACAGTATGTACGCTGTATCAATGATATACCACTCGTTGTATAAATTTTTCATTAAAAGGAAACTCAGCAAGCTTCGTTTCCTTTTAATGAAAAATTTATACATCTCGTGGTATATCATTGATACAGCGTACATACTATACATATATTCTATATATATAACTATACTCCACTTCTCCAATAACTCATGCCTGAATAATTTGCAGACCTGCGTATGACTTGGGATCAAGTGTGGATCCCATTTTTTAACCTAGAAAATACCCAAAAATGTGCCCCTATTTGTTGAACATACAGAAAATCACAATCAAAATTGATAAATGAAACCTTGATATATTGCTTAGTACCTGGAAATTTAAATCCACATCATGAAAGTCTAAATTTTCATAAAAAGTCATATATAGTCAACATTATCAGTACACTGTACATAACAATATTTGACCAAATTGTGATAAATGAAAATGTCACTAATGCCTACTGTTGGCAACATTTTAATAAATAAATACCAATTAAACACGTTTTGTCAAGTGAAATTCATGTTTAGTTCTATCTTTTAATTTGGTTGCAGTGCAGTCATCATAAATGCAATATGCCCTCTTGTATACAATTGTAAAAAATGTCATTCTACCATCACAGCTATGTCCTTGACTATTTCTGTGAGAACCTAATTAAATGCTGACCAAGTTTTTAACTCTGACTTGCAGAAGTATTCATTGTATTGTTACACTCAGTTAAAGTCAGACCTGGAATGTGTCGTCACATTAATTATATCTTTTGTATCAAATCAAATAAAGTGGGTGGAATAAAAGAAAATTTAAAAGGCATGCAAACCCTTTCGGCATAAGAGCTTGTGGTCACAGTCATGTGTCAGGTCAGCTCAGTTTAACTTATTAAAGACTTATAAATATTATTATGTAAGTAATATATTAAACTACCGTATTTACCATATATATTGGAATACAATAAAATAATTAATTTTTCTCCTGTCCCAGAACTTATGTTGAAACTTTTTTTTCATCGAGGTCACATGTCCCAAAACTTTAGAAACAAAATAAATTTGTGTTGATGTTATGCCCCCCCCCCACTGCATGCTGCAATAGATAAACGAAACACTCATTTGATAATAAATTGAAACAAGCTAACCTTGTATGTTTATCATTTATCCCTTTTTTTTGATCATGAGCAATTTATTAAAGAAAATATATCCACAAACTCCATATGCATCCATGCTGTAGTGTGTATTGCTTATGTCAGATAACACATGACACATTGTTCATTGATGTGAATTGTAGCGGAATTGTGTTTGGTTATACTGAAAGGTTCAGTATGTTATCGGACTGAAAACTGAACAAATTCACAAACAAGAGAGGGAGACAAAGAGAAATATGAACTGATTGCTTGAAGGCACTTGCCATTCACACATGACTAGGTGTAATATCCAGGTTAAGTTTATGACAGTATCTTTAAATGAAAATCATTTGAAAATACATTCACTCTGAGTGCAAATGACAATCCTTTTGCTAGCATGGGTTACACAGTGTATTATTAAAGCAACTTATTGCTGTTTAGACTATTTACCCTACAAATATCAATGCTTGTTTATATAATTTATGATAAACACAAATGGCAGCAAGCAGTAGACTCATTGTTTGAACTTACAGACAGGATAACAAATACAAACATTATTTTATATAAAAAAGCATGCCAACCCTGGAAGGCAACTTTGGACTTTTTTTAAGTGAGCCGATTTTTAAAAAAATACAAAGTAGGCTGACATAGGGAAGCCAACTTTGTTTCCTTTTTACTGGTATTTGCAGGAATTTTGAACATAAATTGAAGCAATGGAACAGTTTTTAAAGGTACTCATTCTAGTACTTAGTGCATGGACATCAATGACCCAGTGTCTCCCAGAAGATTTGGAGGAGAAAATAAAATTATTCAATGAATTTGTAAAGGCTAGATGAGAAGATTATTTAGCTGACAATATGATCATTAACTTGGATGAAACTCCAAAGTACTTTGATCTAATTCCTGGATGGACTGTCGATCAGAAGGGGGATAATAGTGAGAATTTGCACAACTGGTGCTGATTAAAAATATTTTACTTTAGTCCTTGCAGTTTCTGCTGCAGGAGATGTGTTGCCTCCAATTATAATTTTTCACAACATGAGGGAGCTCAAAAATATTCATGCAGCAAAATGATGGATCCGATGTGTGCAGGAGAAGGGTTGGGTTGATGAGGTGATGCTGTAGTGGCTTAAAGAGTTTTATCTCAAGTACACAGTTTGATATTTTTTTGAAATAAAATTAAGTTTGAGTGCATTTTCTGACATGTAATTTTTAATGATTTAAAAGGTTTCTCACAACTTTAAAACTTTAAAAAAACTGATGTGTCCCAGAACATAGGGTGCACAAACATTTACTTTCAAAATTAATTTATGGTATCCCAACAAACACGATGTCCCAGTATATATGGTAAATATGATACGTAAATTAGCCTACTTATTCACAGATGTGATCAAAGATAGTGAGGCAGCCAAGTGAAGAGTGTTTGGTGAATATAAAGCTTTGCTTCACAAATACGGTTCATTATGGAGAATTGAGTTCCAGAGTTTGTAGTGAACTTAAATTCCTGAATTGGCACTCTGTGATTTCCTGAAAGATGAGAAGTTTAACTATTACTTACAATGAAATCACTGCATCATTATTTTACAAAGGGAAAAATGACAAAAAAGTCCAGTGTTGATGTTGACAGTTGTTTCACAAAATAAATGTTCGTAGTTTTTTATGTTGACAGTTGTTTCACAAAATAAATGTTCGTAGTTTTTTATGGTGTGTTCTTTGTTTTTGGACCCCATTGTGCACGACTTCTAAATGAGGATTTAATTAGATGCATGTACTCTACATTTCTGCTTAACAGCTTCAAAACATCTGAATGGATTGAGATCAGATTTTACACCCATATTCATCTCATAACTTCTAGGTCAAGTATTTTTAAAAACATTTATAATATATTTAATTTTGTTGCTATTTTGGCTGAAGACTTGCACATTAAAAGACAGACCATTTCACCTTGCAGTTCATGGTGTTGTGCAGTAGCAAGGGGATTTATTACCTTTTGCAGTTATCTGCCAGGTAGTTCATTTTTCCATCCTTTCCCTTCTTTTGAACAGGATTACAGAGGCAATGATCAAAGCTAATGACTACATCACATTTGAAGGAAAAAATGGGTAAGTAAGATAATATATATATATTCTTTCAAAAGATTAACACCTGAAGAACATGGAAGGTTTAAGATGAGGGATTAACAGTTTCTTTTCCATTGATCCCAGTGTATTTGCAAAGTATGCCTGCTTCTGCTAATGTTGGAGTCCAATGCATGCATGGGCAGATCTTTCAGAAGATTTTGAAAGTAAGTCTCCAGGTCCACAAGTCTCCAAAAACTTTAAGTCTAGACTAAAGAAAGAAAGTAGTATCCTATTTTTAAAGTTGAGAATTAACAACTTGTAACCTAGTATAAAGAAAGTAGTACCCTATTACAAAAGCTGAGAATTAACAACTTGAAATCTGGTATAAAGAACGAAATAAGCACCTTATTACGAAAGCTGATAATTAACAACTTGAAACTAGTGATCCATAAAGCTGAGATTCTGATTACCAAAAACTTGATGGCTAAATTTATAATAAGGCGCATGGGGGAGTTTTTAATAATTATGTCCTAACTTTCTAAAATGCATCAGGAATATTGTGATAATCTCCATCTGCCTGTCTGTTCATCCATGTGTTTTCCTGTCTGCCCATAACTCTCTTCATTAGCTGACCGCTTCGGTGGCCTAGAGGTGGGAGGCATGGGTGTGATACCTGGCCGAGTCATACCAAAGACTTATAAAAATGGTACTAAAAGCTGCCTCACTTGGTGCTCAGCATTAAAAGGTTAGTGATGGGACTGGTTGGCCTGGTGTCAGGGTAATGTGACTGGGTGGGACATCATGCTACATGTCTGTGGCATGATGCCCTAGTGCCATCACTATAAGCTGCCACACTGCAGACATCGTAGCGATATGACTGAAACATTGTTAAAGCTGTGTTAAAAATCCAAATCACACACACACACTCTTCATTAACTGCTGAGTGGATATCCATCAAACTTGGTACATAGGATGTCCATCATAAAAACCATTTGCAAGAGGGTATTAGTTTTTATGACCCTGTCATAGGGTTTTTGTGAATTGGTTAAATGTCAACCATATATAAATTGCGACAACAGTGACATTTTTTTGGTATATTTAGATCAAACTCAGGAACATCATTGCAGGGCATATATGGTACAAAATTCAATTTCATAAAATAAGTGTTATGTCTCTGACAAAACATTCATACTCATTTTAAGTTGTCCATGTTAATTAATTTTGAAACATGTAATTTCTTTTGACATGAATGGAGATTGTTCCTTTTAGGTACTGTGTAAAAAATTATTTTTTTTTGGTGGTGGTGGGGTGTTAAGAAAAAAGATTCAATATTTCCACCAATACTGGAAATATCCAATTGATGTTGTGATTGTGTGATAACTGACACTGAGGAACCAGTCTTACTTACTATATTGAACATTATGATCAAAATTTTAAAACTGTAATCATTAATTGGTTGGAGAAGTGACAGGACACCATTTTGTATTTTCACTAATGAATATGAAAGACATCAGAGGGTTCTACAATTGAATAAACACCAGCTTGAAAGGCTTGACTTGCCAGATTTTTTTCATCATATGATGTTTTGAACAGAAAATTGGATATTTTATTGGTTTAAAAAATGACATTACTTAGTGCACTTGTTATAAATTGATGTTCATTTATTTAGTTGCAAAATGGGTGAAGATGTGGTAAATATGTGATTGTGATCTTATAATTAAAAAGGAATGATGCTTTTAATGTCAGGCTGCATTGGCCTGAAGAGCAACCTAAATTTAATAATTTTTTGCAAGTGATTACAACATTTTTAAACACTTTAAACTTGATGCAGCTGTAAATAGAAATTATAACTGGCAAGTATATTTATTAAAAGGAGGTGTTTATATCCTTGTTTTTAATCATATGTATGACAAGGTGGGTTAAAAGAAAACAATCTATAAGCTTGGTATGTTTTTATTTACTTTTTTAAATATTATCAGACGTAATTAAGTTATAAATTCCATGCAGTGAAAAAACACAATTTACATAAACTAACAGTATTACGATACATTTGACTGGTGTTTGGTTTACCCCTTCCAACACACAAGTACACCCAACATTTTTGTTAATTCTCGCTATATTACTGCTTGGTACAATGAGCGGTCAGCAGTTATGAACCCTGACTACTGCTTTATAACCGGGGAGAGCTGTATCTTGTACATTGAACTCATTCACAAATTTATAACTATTTATACTATTTTTCATTTTTACAGATAAAAATATTTCGTGCACAAAAACTTATGTTTATACAGATGCAGCTATGGTGATAAAGTTGGCACACTTCCTTTTCATCTGCCAATCAGCAAAGAAGCATGTGCTTTTATGATGTCAGGCTTTCATAAATAGGAGCATATAGATGTCATAAAATAAACACTGCTTCCTGTGGACAGTGTTTGCTATTTTTCCATTTGGGACCAAAATTTCATAAGAATCTAATATGTAACATTCTCACAGCAAGCCAATTGATAAAATTCCAATCATTCTGTGAAGAAATTCTATTGGTGCAGTATTTTACAACTTGTCTTACAAGTAACAACATACATTTCATGCAAGGTCAATCACAGTTGGAAACTTTATCTGATTTTGAAAATTAACACTTAAGATGCAGATGTTAACATCCAAGCAGGGTGAAGAATAATTTGTTCATTTTTTATTTATTTCATAGGATTTTAGATGTATACAGTTACAATTTCTCTGTAAAGTGATTTGCCATTGATTGCTCTCTTACTGAACAACTGGTCAATATAATGGCATTTAATCATGTCATCTTCATTGCAGATACCATTAGACTTGGGAATTTCCTTTACATAAGTAAATATATATTAATGCCATCTCATTCCTGTTGTCTGCAAATCACTAGCTTTAAATTTGTTGAATACTTTTGGAAATACTGCCAGTTTTTAGAGATTAACACTTATTTTTTGACACCAAAATCTGTACTATATGTTGTAGGTATGGAATTACAGTTCCTAGGGCTTTTTTGGGGGTGGAGATATGTATAGAAAACTTGGGTATTTAACATGGAAGCAGTATGTATGTTTACTCTTAGAATTGATCAGTTTTAGTACAGATGAAAATGATTAAATATGATTCATTAGTCTGTGGGCTGAATAATGTATCTCTAAACAGGGTTCTTATGAATATGAGTTGTTTTAAAGACACAAGTGGCTGGAACAAAATATTATCCATGTATAATATGACATAGTGGTAACATGGTATATACTTTTCCAAACAGTTCATGTTCATACTCTTAAACCTTGCGAATAAAGGATATATAGCTGTAAATAGGTCGTTCCAATGAGAATTTTTTCCTGCTTGATTGAGTTCTGAGCTGATTGGGAGAGAAATGCCATGTTAAATGGGTTAATGAGAAAATGAATAGAGTAATAAGATAAAAAGTCACTGGATCATAGTTGAAATCTGTTGTTAACTTTGTAAACTTCATTTCAGAAAACAGCTGAAGATGTCCGAGGCTGTAGATGATGTGGTGGCATACAGTAAGATTACTGACAATATCCTATTCCAAATTCTAAACTCCAGCTCTGATGCCAAGCCAGTTTTGGAATCCAAGCAGATTATACAGAATATTTTCAGGAGAAAGCTGTACAAATGTGTAGCCCAGACACAAGTCATTGCTGAACAGCTGATCAGCAAAGTAAGTGAAAATATCCGTTGAAACTTCTCCAAATTGGCAATATCTGCAGTCTGGTCAGATGTATCAGTCACAAAAGTGCCATTCTTATGCCAGTTAATCGTACATGTTCTTGCTACCTGCCTAGGAATTTGGCCCTGAGTGTCCAGTTTAGGGCAGTTGCACAGCATATGATACAGAAGAAAATTTAATGTGATTTCTGTGACCCAGTCATGTCTGCAGACTGTCCAGATTTATTAGTCCTAAAAGGGCCAGTCATATACCAAGATAGTTTCATTGCATATGATGCCCAAGTAAAAGGAATATGACATGCTGTTGTTTACAGATTATATCATCATTTGCAAGAGTTGGTAGGGGCAGCAGATATCACATTTCAGGTGGTCGTCATTGTCAACAATGTTTATTTTGGTTCTGTGTATATGAACAAAATATTAAGTAAATGTTCCTTATATTTAAAGGTTTATTTTTGTTTGATGCCTGAAGAATCAAGAGCTAAGTGCTTTTCCAAAGAAGAAACCTTGACAGCTGATCCAAGCTGGCTTGGATGGGTATCAAACCCACCACCTTTGAATTATGAGTGAGTCTTTTCCAAGTGAGCCACTGAAACTCCTTCAGCGTATTGCATGATGAAAGTTGTTAACAGGGCAGTTCTGCTATGGCAAGTTTGATTCTAATTCAGTATATTGACAGCTTATTCTCCTTCTTCTCTCAGCTAAATTTTCATGTGAACTGTAGAAGTCAGATGTTTCCCCTTCAAAGCACTTGATTCATCACAGTACAGATTTTCTGACTTGGCTCAATTTAGGTAGGTTGTCTCCTTCACCCTGATCCAAATGCATGCTCTGATTGTCAAACTTGCACAATCAATCTCCAAGAAAATGGATTACCATGGGAGAGTTTCTGAAATTCCTCTGATTCTTCAGTGCTGTCACAGGCCTTCTTCATCTCAACTGAGCTCACTAACTTTCTTCCCCAAATGGAATCTCTCAGGGTACTCACAGTGCTGTCACAGGCCTTCTTCATCTCAACTGAACTTACTTGCATTCTTCTCCAAATGGAATCTCTCAGGGTACTCACATGACTCACAGAACTTTGCAGAAGCTGATATAGTAAAAGATGTGCTTCCCGATAGCCTATAAGGTGAATAAATTGCATGTCTTTTCCATCAGCCTGTCCTATCATCATTTCTGCTTTGATAGTTCTGTGGTTATAATGTTACAACCTGGATTCATGACCCTGAATCAGTTGTCCTTCAGTGGCTAATCAGAAAGTGACCATTCACTACCCCTCATCACTTGACCCTTGAAGACATGTGAGATTCCGAGACATATTTCATTTTCTCAAGTGCATCTGAAACATGCTGAAAGCATTTGTAGTGGCCAGCACAGTTTACCTCCTGGAGATAGAGGAAAAGTAAGATATCACTCCCCAAGCTTTGGTCTCTTGGTTCGAGTGGATGATTGGTTCTGAGATCAAACAGGATCAGGTATATCACATTAAAATATTGGCATATGAGATTAGAGCCATCTCTGTGAGCTTCATATTTAAATGCAGCTGTTTGATTGGAGACATTGTCAAGGCAGTTGGCTGGCACACACACACACACACACACTGGACTCCCTTGAGCTTTTATCTTCGTGTTTTAGCCTTGCAGAGTAGAGCATTGAATCTGGTAGGTCTGGTGGTACTTACCCAGAGTTCACAAGACCTTGCTAAGGCCAGCACAGCCACATCATGCTGGATTATCCAGTAAGTTTTCATCAGTAATAAAACGGCGTTTCTTCAAACACTGTATCGAAAGTTTCATGGTAATTATGTGTTAATAGCTGTTATGCCTTGGTTGTGCTGCCCCTTGTTAGATTGATTTTGTCTTTCACATGATGACTCTATACAATAACATTCTCTGAAATATGTCAATAGTAGAAAATAAATGTTCATAAATTTCCTCCTCTTGCCTTTCCTCCTAATGTTAATGTGCTCGGGTAATGCATTTCATGGAGAAAGGGAATTTTTATCGTAAATTATGTTTGTACAGGATACTTGTTCACATCAAGGTTAAGCCCCCTCCACCTCCTGCAAATGTTAGCATTCTCGTTTTATAGTTCTGGCTTGAGCTTAAAAACAGCCAATACATGGGTAACCACATAGTGGTGACAAGGGAGGTAATTATAACAGTATGTTGGAAGAGTAATATCCAATAGATACAATTATTAAAGTTTATATATGAATATAGATGGGAAAGTTGAGTTTTTTTTTCATCTTTCCAGGAGAGCTGGATTGGAAGGTGGTAAAGATATAGTATTTTCACATCATCCTGTTTGTTTGTAAACCCACCTACCCCATTGATTTTAAAAACAGAAGGCATCAGGGATATAAAAAAATGCACAAAACTTGGTCATTTCATTCATTCATTTATAAGTTCTAACCTGATTGTCATCAGGGGTCACAAACACTATCAACTTGTTGGTGTTTTGAATCAAATGATTTTTTTTTAGCAACATGGTTGCCATATTTTGCTCAGTCTGTGTTTTCCAGCATCAGATATAATGTTCACCATCTTTCAAAGTCTCAGTAATTGTATAAATTTTGGATTTGCATCTCTTTAAATTCACATATCCAAGAGTTCTGCTATTTCTTTGCTCAATTTGTTTTAGACATATTAAAACTACTATTTCTTTGTTCAGTTTGTTTTAGAAATATTAAAACGACACATGCAAATATTGAACACCAATGACAGTTTTTACTGAAACAGACTATTCTAGAAACCAGAAATGGACTGTGAGTAGTCTGTTTGCTTGTTTAAATTGGGAGCTTCCATTTGCATTGAAACGCCAATAATTCAACAGTGTTAGGGACACCTTGATACCAGTCAGGTTAGAAACTATAACTCTATGAATGAAATGACAAAGTTTTGTGCATCTTTTATATCGTTGATGCTTTTTATTCTTAAAATCGGTAGGACTGTACAAACAAAATGGAGTTTGTGATAATACTGTGTTTACTCGTATTTATGTAATCTGGTAATCAGAGAAACAGTATTTATGTAATAAAAATTTCCTTTAGTTGGATCTAAACTTTACTATGGCTCAGTTGTCTGTTGATCATCTTGCAAATGTTAACCTGCAGATGCATGATCCAATACACAGTCCGGGAGGTAGGCTTCATGTGGGAGCACTTACAATTTCCCTATCAGAAAGCCCCCACAAATTCAGACCTGCCAACCCTTACTTTTTAGCACAAGTCTTACGAAAATGACCCTTCAAATACTGACTTGAAGAATTAAAGCAAAAACAACAGAAATATAATTGTTGCAGTAAAATCCGGATAATTGGCTGGTCCATGTTTGATTTTGTTCAGGGTTTCATATTAGATTTAGTGGAGTTTGTCAAGGAACCAGACTATTTTTACCAGAGTGTGTCAGAAACTTCAAACTGCACATATTTTTTCATGCAAGACATCTGCATGATCAAACTGGATTATAAAATTTTCACAAAAAAATGGTGACCAGTAAGAGATACATGTTGAAGATGAAAGGGAAAATAAGCCTTTTTAAAAATGTTAATAATCAGTACAGAGGAATCAGAAGGTTTATTTAGATTCTTGTGAGTAAAAGCAGGAAGGGTAACAATTATGTTTGTTGGACATCATGTCAATTTGTGTATGTCTCATGGTGGGAGATATGATTGTTGTCAATGTGAAGTCAAATAAAAATAATCCAAGAATTATGTCAAATTGAGAGATAGCAAAAAGCCATTGAGCTCCATAGGGTTTGTAACTGAAGTTTGTGCAACTATACTCAAGGTAAATAAGGTCTACATGTATTTTACAAACTTTTCAGCTGAACGTAATGTTTACTGTCCCTGCATCAGTTTCTAATATGATACTTTAAATACATGTTTTCCAAAGGACTATGTTGAATAAGGGCCATTTTCTGCCCCCTCTCCAAATGTCCTCATATGATGTATACTGTACACATGAGGTGGTTAACATTTATTTCTGACATCAGTTTTGTGTTCACTTGTCCATTGCCATGGTTACAGGGTGTCAAAACACTATCAAAAAAGGCATGAAAAGCTGTCATCTTTTTTGTTTACTTCTCATATACACTGCTTTACCATGAGCTATTCACTCAGTTTCAGATTTGCAATATGCATTTTTATTATTTTAGGGGTTATAAAGCTCTATAAATAAAGTTTAGTTTCTAAAACTATTCCAAAATGGTCTGTCATAGACAAAAATAGAATATCGAATACATGTCAACTGAAAACTGTTTCTAAAATACGTTGAAATAAAGGTACTTAATCATAAAATACAAAAACTGTTCCTCAATAAAATATTGTTTAATAATATTGAATGATGTTTAATATTATTGAATTATTTAAATGATTGTTTGATATTATTGAATATGACTGTAAAGAAGGCATTAACAAGGGCCTGTACGTTCGCTTCTTCGTCGAATATATGGGTTTCTTACCTTCACTGAAAATGACAAATGTTCTTTAGGTATTTATGTACTTTTATCCTTATATTTCATGGCTATATAACACACACACATACGCACACTACTGTGTTTCTATCTTTAAAACAAGAAAAAAATAAATTGTCTTCCACACCCCTTGAGTTATCCTAGAGTCACCCTATAATTTATTTGTAAACTATGTATTCATCCGTAAAGATATAATATGGACATTAATAAGAAATAAAACACTATTGGTTTAGCACTTTTAATGAACTTATGAAAATTGTGAAATATATTTTAGAAGTAATGGCATTGAAGAATACAGGAAAGAAACAGATTATAGGTATTGTACTCTCGATACTTTTTGTGTCTATTTTTACACCAGTGCGGGAATACTGCATAACACTGACTGCATACAGTTGTCTGTGAAATGAGAGGATGTACACGTTTATAAAGAACATATACCTATAATGACCAAATGGAAACACAATCATTTTATTATTCGTTTTGCAAATGCTATTTACCAGCACTTAGAGTCTGCAAAGATGGTGATTTACATCATGCAAGATTCGGGGATTTATAGAATGAATGCAGCTTTCAATGAATTTTTGGGAACAAGTTTGCACATAAACTTGGATGAAAAATGAGTCAAAGTAAGTATTATTTTAAAACATTAAGTCTTAAAAAATTTAGCATAAACAAACATGTATAAAAACAATTATGCTATATAACTATGGCATAATAATCGCTTCACAACACTGGTTCCACCACAATCATTTTCTGATGCAAAGATATTTGGCCACTCTCCTCTAGTATCCTTTCAGATGAATATTATACCCACAAAAAATTATTACACTTCAGAAACATTAAAATGATTTGCAAATGATTGAGGCTCATATAATTGCTGGTTTTTTGCATAGAAGTAATGCAAATGATAGTTAAAATCATAAATCAGTTCAGTTACTGGGCTTCCATCGCAACTGTGGACAAGGTTCCCACTGTTTGGAAATGGTTTCTAATTTCAGTAATTGTTCGAAACATCATTGATGTAGTAAACAAGTTTAAAGTGTTTATGTCAGTCTAAAACTGATTTTTCTTCATGTTGATGAGTGCACCGGAAAATGATAAAAATTCAGTATGAAAATATTGAATATAAATAAACGTGTATGAAAGTTATAATATCTAATTTTGGATGAATAACCGCTTAACAGCACTGGTTCCAATACCATTATTTTATGATGCAGACGTGATTGGCAACCCTTGTATAGTTCCATTTTAGATGAATAGCATATTGAAAAAAATGTTACCTTGCAAGACATAAAAATAAGATGATTTTTAAATTGTGCATTATTTGTGTTTGTTTTGAAAACTGAGCAGTTACTAATTTTATATCAGATCTGTAAATTGACATCTGTTAATATTATGGATATTAGTTCTTAGAAAGAAGAAAAATAGAAGCAAAAAGGAACTTTGGCGATTCGAACTTGGTGCATCAATTTTGCATATTAATGCTATACCATTTGAGCTATCGAAGATTGCTTTGTTTTATCTGTATATTATGCAGATGACACATTTCTTCCAAGCAGATTTATATAATGGCAGACCATCCTTTGTTGTTTGCCCAGTTAATGCTTTAATTTTAAAGAATTAATATTGTTACCTTATGAAGAAAGACCCAGTGAACAAAATTTAATGAAAAACTATGCTGGTTGTAACTGTTATTTCCATCTGGAAATTGATGGATTCATTTTAAAGATTACATATATGGAATTACACTATAATAGTGAGTGAATTAAATGTAGCAAATGGTATCGTGATGGAAATGAAGAAAAATCCCTGTTATTTATGTATAAAAAAAATAATATATACGCACTTATCCTATTATTTAAATTTTACAGCATCCTTTTGCAAAAAATTGGCAACGTAAAAATACAATTCCATTTAATGTTTACTCCACATAGTCTTTGTTTACATATAGTTCCAAATGCCTTTCAGTGCCTCTTCGAAAAATCTTGTTCCCAAGGCAATTTAGAAAGAATGAAGAAAGAGAGAAATGAACGGATAACATTGTTTATAAAATATCTGAATTGTTATTATTCCCAGAATTTTTTAATATAATAATGAAGGAAATAATATAGTGCATTATAGAAATGCGGGTCTAATTGCTCACATGTAGTGATACGTAAGCAGCTACCGTGCAACAGGGAAAACCATGACAGTGATACATAGGCAGCAAAATTCACGAATTATTTAAATTTTAGTGATTAACGCAAACGTGCTCACATAAATTAATATGAGAACCCAAAAATTTTCATAAGAATTAATCAATCAGTGTAAATACCTTGTTCGAGCAATCCTGCGCTTAGATCGTATTTCTAGTTTCAAGTTGCTCAAATGCAGCATTTTCGCTTAAATTTCCCATACCAGCCCATGTTCAAAGGTCTTGTTTAGGTATGAAAAAGAAATTTATATGCATATTTATTGCAGAATAGGGTGATTTATACATCGAATAATACAATGAGACAGAGAGTTGTGATATTAACAAGAATTTTTTTCCCCCATAAAAACGGGGGCAGAAATGGCCCTTATTCAATATAGTCCTTTACAATAGCATAACTACCTAGTGTCCCATTTTTTCTGAATTTCTCTTGTATTTTGGACCTGAATAAGGGTGTATGTTTTTCTTGTTAAAAATCGTTTTTTGAAATTAAAAAAAAAATTAATTAAAAATTTCTTTGCAATTTTCTGTTTAGAACGGGCTCATGGTTCCATTCTGAGAGTAAATGTATCACATGTATTTAAGGATGTAGAGTTCTAAAATATGATTAGTTCATTCAAAATCGAGGCGACTATGCCAGTTGTTATTCAATATATTGGCAGGGTTGCATCTAGGATGCGCGATTATGCAAATCCCTCCCAAATTTAAGATTTTCTGCAAGATTTTTAATCCTATGCGGGCAAAACCGCACAAAAATAAGAATTGTGCACATTTTTTTGTGAAGAATGCATTATTTTATTATTTTTTGGCTGTAAAATTCTCGGTTGTCACTTTCGGCAAATATGTTGTACTTGTATAGTTGTAAATATGCCATGTACTTGTGTGTCATGTGCCCAGTTCTGATTGGTTAATAAGAAAGGTCAGAAGAGCACGTTTGATACAGAGGCTGGCTTGGCGGGACAATGTGTTAAATGGCAAAATCAGTTAAAATTTGGACCCTTTTTCATTTTTTAGCAGTAACACTTCTAATAAGTCAGGGTGCAGAAGTTTCTGTCAGTAGGCACAATGACAGTGAACAACACTTCCTCAGGCTAATCCCACATCGGACAATGCTATTGATGATGTGCTTAAAGATGGCGACGATGAAACTAAGGGTCCATCTAACGCCAAGAAAAAATGTACTCTTTTAATTCAGATTGGAAACAACATCGACCATGGCTGGAAATGAATGAAAAAAATGAGATGCTTTGCAGATGGTGTGTAAAAACTGGCCCAAAAAATTCTTTCACACTTGGAAATAATAATAATAATAATAATAATAATAATAATAATAATAATAATAAGGATATCATTGATCTTTATTTCTTTCCAGGATTGCATAGCAACAATGATAGAGTTAATGCAGAAAGTACAATGTAGTCCATTCATTATCATCTTAATTGATGATTACAGACATTTCAAATACCAAGAAGCTGGTCATTTATGCCAGAATCATTGAACCAACTATCTTTGTTTCTGCAACTCATTTTCATGGTAATGTGTCAGTGGAAGGCCAATCACACACTGTTGAAGTTCTTTTCAAAGAAGTAGTCCAGTTCTTGGAAAGAAGGAGATTGCTCTTGAAAAAGTTGTTGGCTTTGGCAGTGATGGGGCATCAGTGATGACAGGTTGCAAAAGTGGTGTAGCAACACTGTTCAAGAAGAAAAGCCCTCACTTGATCAGCATTCATTGTATGGCTCAAAGATTGAATTTGTGTACCTCTCATGCATCAAAAACATTCTGTACCTCAAGGAAACCTTTGAAGACACAGTTAAAGACCTGTACTACCTTTTTTTAATAAATCTGCCAACAGAACAGCTGAATTGAAGGAAATCCAGAATGTCTGGACAGTCCTCAACTTAAAAGTCAGATAGGTGCATGCAATTAGATGGCTGGCATTTTATGATGCACTATATGCAGTTTGGGGGGCTCTCGTTGATTATTTCAAAAAGAATAACAAGACAAAAGAGTGTCAAGACTTGTTGAATGAACTCATAGACTACAGATTTGTGGCATGCATGAATATTATGATGGATATCATACTTCACTTAGCACAGCTAAATAAGCTTTTACAGAAATCTGACTTGGATATAGCAGCTGTGTCACCAGCACTTGATATTTTGAATTCTACCTTACAGAAAGCAGACACAGGAAAATCCTGTCACCAGACCTGTATGTCTGAAAAATTGAAATCATCTAAGGATGGAGACAGAACTAAAATCACTTAAAATGGTGTTGAACTCAAGTTACTCAGGAGCACATTGAAAAAAGTTTCAGATGATGTGTCTAACCTTCGCCACAAGTTTGTTACAAATTTGCAGGTGGAGATGGCTGCAAAATTTCCAAAGAGCAGCACACAGGTGACAACAGCATTTGAGGTTCTTGGTCTACATAACCTCACATTCCTGTCTTGTGAGGAACAATAAATGTATGGTTATGACAAGATAAAAATTCTCTGTGATCATGTTGGTCAGGAGAAGAAATCAAAAGAAACCATCAGTCCCCCTTTGTGTGACCCAAAACATGTTTGACAGAGTGGTCTCTTGCAAAGACTATCATTAAAAGAGAAATGTACCCTAGAGACAAAATGTGTGGACTCTGGCAGATTGTACATCAACATCATGCAGACACATTTCCAAATCTTCTTAAGTTAGCATCAGTGGCCATGGTTATGCCATACCAAACAGCTGACCATGAGAGAGAATTCAGCAATCAAAATCGAACCAAAACTGCAGGAAGAAGCCGTCTAGAAGAAAATGTTCTCAACAGACTCATGATGATTTCAACTGAAGGACCTCCTCTGAGAGACTTCAATTTTAACAAGGCATTGGTAGAGAAGAGGATGAGGAAGGACAGGAGGCTATTTAGGAAATAGTGATCATATTTGCAGAATAATGCAGTCACAATTAGTCTGGATGCAGATGTATATATGTTTCAGTTAAGAGTTTGCTGTTATAGAAACTGTATACATGTATATACTTTCCCTAATTCATTTTGAGCTTTGGACTTTTCCTTAAAATTTATTTTTTCTCATCCATGAAAGGAAAATATGTGCTCTTCTGATCTTTCTTAGTATGAATTTGTAAGCAATCAGAAATGAACATGTGACACACAGGAAGTACATGACACTGTTTTTTAAGATTGGCCAGAGGAAAGACACTATTTGCAGTCTTTGGTTTGATTCTTTAATGGTTAGTGTGTAGATAGAATATTATTATCAGAAAACATAAGACTTTGATTTCAGTTTTAAGTGTTATACTATAATATACAGAAGACATGATATGCATTTATTATACTTGCTATTGCTCTTTTTGAATACATTGAGGTTTTTTTGCACCATACTAGAAGGCCCACTTTATGGCTATGTTTGCCCCCCTTTTTTTCAGATTCAGTGGGGGCAAGTACCCACAATATCAAATCCTAGATGCAACCCTGTATTGGTTGGCACAAAGCAGTTGCTGCTCACTGTCTCTTGTCTTCATAATATTCAATTTCTAATCATGTCAAAAAGGAAATCAGAAGATTCAGAATTTCCAGCAAAGAAAAGAAAACAGCTGGAAGGACAATTGGGCCATCTTGTTTAGATTTATTTAACCATCTAGTAAAAGAAAAATCCTTGTGTTTTGCAAATTGTGTAATTGTGATTTCTCTATTGGGCACAGAGACACCCATGACATAAAACAGCAAGAAAAAGCTAATAAATATCAGCTTGCTGCTTCATCATCAACAATTCAGCCTGAACTTGCAATGTTTATAAATGCCAGAGAGAACCTTGATGTAATTTGGTTTACTAAATTTCTTTTAGAAACGAAATTCCTCAGTTACTAGTGTTGCTGGAAATTTATTTCACACACTTTTTTCCTGACAGTAAAAGTGCAAAAGATTAGTCGTGCATTAGAAGGAAAACAGTTCATTAAAATAAATTCGCACAGAATTCAGATCATCAGTTAAAGATGGTACATTGGAATCGATGATTGAAAAAACAAGGTGTGGAAAAGGTTCCTATAAACAGCCCGTGTCTGAGTGTGTGTTGCATTCTTGCATCTTCTGAATGGGCACCCAACTGGAACAGGGTGCCCATTCAGAAAGTGCATGAGTGCAATGCATGCATCTTTGACATTAAATAATTAAGTTACTGTCCTACTTTACTGATGGTTGTAGATGTTGTAAATAGTTACATATGCTTTAAAGTTTTAAAAATCAGTATTTGTTCCTGAAAATCAGTATTTTTGCCATAAGCAGGCAATATTTTTGGATTCTGGGTTTGGTAGCTATGCAATAGCAGTGAATTATATTTTGTTAAACCTAATGGAAAAATGGTCAAACTTACGGAAAAAATAAACTGCCTCACTGAGACGGTCTTGTTAGTGTTGGCAAGTCTGCAGATTGTCATCTGGAAGCTGCAAAAAGCAGGCCTGTATAAAAAATTCTCCCTCCACATATTAACATCTTCGTTCTTAAAACCCCCAAAACAATGTTTTATCTTTGAAAGTACAAAAACTTGTGCAGTCCTGTTGTTTTGCAGAATAAATTTAATGAAATCAGAGCCTCCTTGAATTGCAGTATGTCCCTATATACAGATGGTTTGAAATGTGGAGACATGGTTGCAACTGCTATTACAACACTTGATGGTATCAGCTTGGGCCATTGATCAGCAGAAGCTTTTTTTTTACTGCAGAAATTAGTCATACTTAAATCGTTGAACTACATTGAAATGCCTCAAGAAACAAATTTCATCATTTTGGAAGGGGTTTCCTTTTCACATTGAGAGCATTGCTAAACCTTAAAATTGAGAGCCCAATACCAACATCCCATATCTTATGGGAACATAATTTGCTTACAAAATCTGGAAAGAGTATTTGGTACATTTGACTGCCTTGTGACATTGGTGTTAATGAAAATGCAGATGAAGCAGCAAAAGCTGACCTTCAGTCACCCATTTCTGAATGGAAGATTCCATATACTTATTTGCAAATTAGTTTGTTCTGTATACTTGGCAAAATGTGTGGAATGGCAACTCTTTAAACAACAGATGGAACATCAAATCAATCATTGGTACAAAACAATATTGCAGAGATTGAGGTCATATTATGCTGCTTGTATATAGGACATGTACTTAACTGATACATACTTCCTTGTAGGGTGAACCTCGACCAGAGAGCATACCTTGGCAGTGTCCACTAACAGTAGAATACATTCTTGTCTAGTGTATGGACTTCCACTTTGTGAGACACCTTTTTGACGTGAACTCTGTTAGGAAGCTTTTTTAATGTGGTTCATGGTTTTTAAAAAATACTTATTTGAAAGATCTTATTTGTTTCTTTAACCTTTCTCTTGTTTCTTGTAGGACTACATCTTTACATTTATTTGGAAGTATCTATCTTCTTAAAGTTATTGCTATCTTAAACCTTTACAATTTTAGAACTTATACGTGACTGTACTGATGTGCCATTAAACCCTATACATACATATATACATGTATGTACACATATATACATGCATGTTGATGTTGATGATCTTGCATTTGATTGGCTGAACTTGCTTCCTTTCAAGATGTAGAGACTGTATTTTGACAAAACTTGGTAAAATGGTTTATAAGCATTGGCCGAGACTTATTTCATGCTAATTTTGCCTTTGGAAAGAATTTGCATCAGATTACAGAAGTAATAAAAATCAATATGAAAGAAGTTTGGAAGATAGTTTACATAATATTGTATTTTTACAATACTTATAAGGCAGGTTTTCATTGATCTGTATGTTAGTGCATGCTTCTTGTAACTGGCATGACTTGGCAACCCTTACACATAATTGAATGCAATTTGGTACATGAATTGCTTGTTACATGTGGGTGTGCCTTTTAAATGTCCCTCTTCTCACATCCATGTTGATGGAGTTATTGCTGTTTTGCCATTGGTCTTACATATCCACTATGGCTGATCCTTATAACCAGCATAGCTCAGGAACTATGCAATTTATTCTGATGCAGTTTGGTGTGTACTTTGTCTCAAATTGATGTCTTTTACGCCAGTCTTTAACACCATATTGGATTGTGCAAAGCAGTTGCCACTGTCACTGTATCTCATCTTCATGATATTCGACTTCTAGTCATGTCAAAAAGGAAAGCAGATGACTCAGAATTTTCTCCAGCAAAGAAAAGAAAAGAAAACTGGAAGGACAATTATGCCCTTATGTTTAAATTTGTGAAACCATCTCATAAAGGAGAAAATTTGCATTTTGCAAATTGCGTAATTGTGATTTAGCTATTGGGCATGGAGGCGCCCATGACATAAAACAGCATGAAAAGCCAATAAACATCAGCTTGCTGCTTCATCATCAAAAGCACAGCCTGAAAACTTGCAGTGTTTATAAATGCCAGAGAGAACCTCAATATGATTCAATTAGAAGTTCTTTTCACTAAATTTCTTTTAGAAAGGAACCTTCCTCTTTCAGTTGCTAGTGATGCTGGCAATTTATTTAGCACACTTTTTCCAGGCAGTAAAATTGCAGAGGATTACTCGTGTGCTAGAACCAAAACAGTCGTCTGAGTTATTTTATGTTAGGACTTCTTTCTTTACCACACTCTAATGCTGATTGTGAAAAATTTTTTAGTTCATTAAAAAAACAATGAGACGATTCAGATACTGAATGAAAGATGGTACATTGAAATCAGTAATGATTAAATAGGCAAGGTGTGAAAAAGGCTCCTATAAACAGCTTGTATCTGATTGTGACATGCGTCTTTGACATTAAATTATTACCAAGTTATTGTCCAGCTTTACTGATGGTTGTGGATGATGTAAGTAGTGCATTAAAGTTTTAAAAATCAGTATTTGTTCCTGAAAATCAGTATTTTTATCATAAGCAGTCATTATTTTTATTCTCTGGGGTTGGCAGCTGTGCCTAAATTTCTTTTTACATTTTGTCACTTTGTATTCAAGGGAAAGAAATTATTTGTTGACTTTTACAAAACATTTTGGTTTTTGCTCTTTTCTGTTACTTTGTTTAAGACCATAGAGTTGCAATAATTAGGTACTGTAAAGTAACTCAAAATCATATGTGTGACTAATTTTGACAGCAGTATATCATTGATATTGGACAATTATGCCATCATGTTTAGATTACTGAAGCCATCTAGTAAAGGAGAAACTTTGCATTTTGCAAATTACGTAATTGTGATTTTGCTGTGGGCATGGAGTCACCCATGACTTAAAACAGCATGAAAAGCTAATAATCATCAGCTTGCTGCTTCAGCGTCAGCAGCACTCCCAGAACTTATGTCTATAAATACCAGAGAGTCCCCTGATGTAATTTTGATCAGAAGTTCATTTCACTAAATTTTTGTTTAGAAATGAACCTTCTGCTTTCAGTTGCTAGTGTTGCTGGTAATTTATTTCACGCACTTTTTCCTGACAGTAAAATCGCAAAAAATTAGTCCTGTGTTAGAACGAAAACAGTTCAGTAAAAAATTGCACAGAATTCATCAGTGAAAGATTGTACAATGGATTTGATAATAATAAAAAAACAAGGTTTGGAAAAGACTCCTATAAACAGCCTGTGTGTGTGTGTGTGTGAGTGCACTGCTCTCTTGAACCTTTTTGAATGTGCACCCGAATGGAACAGGGTGCCTATTCAGAAGGTGTAGGAGTACTTGCCGAATCACAGTATGATTAAGTCCTCTGCATCTCTTTAAACCACTGCATGAAATTCCATGAAACTTTGTTGCTATGTTGCACTGTGATAACCATCTCCAAGAGAATGGGACTTTGGAATACACTGTATGCAGTAAAAACCATTGGGATTTGCCATGCAGAGCTGTAGTTTGTTCAGCCCTGCTCTAGCTGAAAGTCTGGAAGTCTGAAAACGCAGTTGAGTTTTCTTTTATAGCAAAGAGCAGTCAATTGATGTAGTGACTTCAGTTAGCAAGTATGGAATCAAATCAAACCCGATTATTATACCTCATAAAAGTAACAACTGTGTCAGGGAACAAAACATCACACAGGTGATCTTGTTTCCCTGTCTTGTTTCCCCATTTGGAACCCCGCATGATATTCCATTCAGGTTATCTCATTTTTTCCAGTGTGTTCAATGTATGTATTGAAAATCAGAAGACAATAATGGCAACATTCAGCTGTTTTTATATTCTGAATTAGGTTGAAATAAACGATTTAACTTGCAAAAATCAATGGCAGTTGCAGAAACATACTTTAGAGATTATTTAAGGGAAAGTATACATCAACGTTTGGAATATGGGGAGTATTCTACTTCTGAAATGGAGAGAATTTTAAGCTGGTGCATAAAAGATGGATGAGACACTCTTTAAGAAAACTGCATTACACATAAAATATTTGACATCATAATTTATTGCCCTTGTTAGGGGGAGAAATGAAGATGGGTCATGACTTTCTTTGGATGAAAGAATCTTCACATTATCCCTTAACAAGGACAATGAATGTGTAATATGTGATACAGGTAATTGTGATTTCCTTTGTTACACTGTTTGTATCCTTGTTTATTTCAGAGTGAAAATGACAGCATCAAGAAGGAGATAGTGGATGACATAGACGATGCGGAAGAATCGGGACTTAAACCAGAAGACATCATCATACATGTAAGATAAACAAATTCAGGACTCACATTTCTTTGTATAACTTTAATACAAATTTGAAACATGGAAAATATGCATATCCAGGTTGACAGCTGTTCAAGCCTGGAGATCACACAAATCTGAGCACAAGCTTAAGAGTGTTTTTCCTGTATGAATTTTCAAGCAGTAAATTATGGCTTAGGTCTGATAATTTTGATCTCTTAAGAATAGTTGTGAAAACATGCTTTGGTTTATGTTTATTGAGATGGTGTTTTGTATCCAATTCTTGACTCTAATCAATACTTATTTGACAGTGCTACAGCTGAAGTAGTGAGACGAGGTATATATTTCAAGAGATAATTATCTGTTGCCATGGTTATAATTTTAAATAATCCAGGTGCACACCAGTGTAACAGATAAAATAAAACAACTGCAGCATTGAAATATTTTGATCCTAACTTGAAAATAACATCATTCAGTTTATATACACTAATAGCACTTTGTTGACCTAATACTGCACTACTTTGTCTTGATCAACCATTTGGCTGCACTCTCTTATGAGGATATTGCACTGTTACATCATATTAAGTGTTATTGTTGGTGACATTTACCTCCAAAAGGGGTATCTGGTATCATCATCATCATCATCAATCCCTTAACCCAAGAGGTCATTGGGACACCACAATTGACTTTAAAACCAATTCTCTCCACCTTTCCCTGTTCTCTACTGCCCTTTGGGAATCTCCAAATCCCATGCCTGTCTACTCCTTAATGTTGTCTTCCCACCTCTTTTTCTGTCTGCCTCTTCTTCTGCACCCTCGCACTGTGCCTTGCAAGACTGTTTTTGCCAGTCCAGATGATCTTGAGACATGACCATACCACTTCAGTTTGCGCTTTTTTACAGTGATCAAGAGGTCTTCATAGGATCCGATGGCTCATTGGATCCTGTTGTGGACTTCTTCATTGGTTACATGGTCAATGTATGAGATGCCCAAGATCTTGTGGTAGCATCTCATTTCAGTAGTTTGAATCCTTCTTTGTAAATCTGATGTGAGCGTCCATGTTTCACAAGCATACAGAAAGATAGATATTACAATCGAGCGCATCAGCCTTAATTTGGAACCAAAAGCAATGTTGGTATCTTTCCATATTGGTCTAAATCTTGTTATTGTTGCTGTTGTCTGGGCAATCCTGCAAAGTAGTTCTGGTTTGAAGCCCTCATCTGTGATAATTGATCCCAAGTACTTAAAGCTTGTGACTCTTTCCAACTTCTTTCCATTGACCTTTATTTCTGCATTGATGTGACACACCACATGAAGACAACTATCTGGTATACCAGATCATTATCTCTTTTTCTCCATGCATTGCCCTGGAAGAGGTAATGGGTTCATAGTAGAGCTAGAAATTTATGAGTGAATGCTACAGAAAACCACAGTAGGGGAAGGTACTTACATCTCTTTGTTTGTTGCCACTATGTTACTTAAATTATACAAAGAGAATAATTAAAGGAGATTTAACAGGTTTGTACATGACCTAATACACCTTTTACATAAAATCCGTTTTAATTGTTCATTTTTTTTTTAAAATTAGGTTTCTAAGCATATTTTTAAAAAGAAAAGCATCTGAGTTCATGTTGAATGATCTCGGAATAAAAATAGGATTTTATTGTTTTATGATGGTTCATTTTTGTAAAATCATTTTTATCATTGTACCACTATAAATGATAAGGTCATTAGCAATCTGAACATTTGGAGAGATTGGACATCAAATAATGAAGGTGCTGTCTATTAGCAAATGATGAGAAAGAAGAATTCTTAAATGATTTTCATAATCGTAATAAAAGTCTGGTGAAAGAAAATGATAAAGTTAACAAACTGTATACAAGACTTTTGGAAATCTTAACAATTTAACCTGCTGTAAATCAGGCAAGCAGGATTTTTGTTGCTGAAAGCCATTGTGATATACATAACTGGTTCATACTGAAAAATTGATTTATCATCCAGTTTGTTGTTACCAGTTTAGAGGTGACAAATGGTATGGTCAGTCCCTTTTTTATTTGGGTTATAAAAAGTTATAACGTCAGGGCCTCTAAAATAAGGTAAGTTTTGTTATTTATATATATATATATATATATATATATATATATATATATATATATATATATATAGTGTGTGTGTGTGTGTGTGTTTAATTTTTTGTCCATGATTGTAGATTGTAAGGGTCATTTTGTAAATAATATTACACACATAACTTTTGTTCATGAGTGTAGACTAAACTTTAAGATAATATATGTAAACACATTTACTTGGATTTGAGTTTAGGACATTGGTTTTCCCCTTGGAAATTATATGGTCTACCCAATTTCTGACTGGTTGGCTGCTGAAATTTAAGTAAACAGACCTGGTCTTGTTTATGAATTTGATGGAAATTTCCATTAAGATGACAGGTTCTTTTTCTTCAGAAAATGGTTATTGCAACATAGGTTAAGTGGGGATCTTTGTAAGGTTGTTTACATCAGAAAAATTTTAGAGGATTTATTTATTTAAATTATTCATTGGAATTATAAAGTGTTCATTGACTTTGGAACTAAATCACTATTGTGGAATTATTGTGAATCCATTCAAGGACATTCTGGATTATATATAGAGGATCTCAAATGGGTAATGATTTAATATTGAGTTTATAAAACAAGTTGAATATTGTCCAGCTTTTGCGAGCCAAGGCTCGCAAAAGCTGGATATTATTTAATGAGTTTCATAAATTTAATATTAAATCATTACGCATTTGAGATTCTTTTTATCACATAGTTTTATTTCAGAAGAAATTATTTAGAAAGAAGAAGGAATAATTTCGTTCATTCTGACAGATGCTGTACCTTTCATTTGTTGTGCATAAAAAATAGTCCCAAACAAAGTTGAAATAGTAAAAGTATATTATACATTTTTAATAACTGTAAATCAAAGAATAAGCACCCATCCAAATAAAGAGAAAATTTTACAAAAAACAAAACATTTGTCAACATAAAATGTCCAGTGTGTGTGATGTCAGTGTTTGATACGGTGCTGGTTTGAGCTGGCCTACATAACACAGTGACAATGCTTGCGTTGAAATTCCACATCATAACTGAACATTACATTGTTGCAATATTTTTGTGACAAGAAGATTACTGGATGCAGAAATACACATATTTACTGTAATGTATTTGTGACTGAATATTTGCAGTATTTGATTTGGAACATTAGATTGTACAGAAGACATAAACAGATCTCATTCGAGTCAGACTTGCATCGTATATTAACTGCGTAAATATGTTGTGTTGGATAAAGTTCTATCAGTTGGAGAGACTGGTTTATGTGTACATTCTTCTGTGAATAAAGGTGAATTTATTTACTTCAGTAAGTTCACATTTAAACCAAGCTTGTATATAGGGTGGATTCCATGCTACAGATATACCACCCATCCATCCTCACCCCCACCCTTGTTATCATATAAGCAATACTGGTAGTTTTACTTGTTATTGTTCTTGCCTTGGGGGTTTTGCCATTTTTCATGTATGATATGTTATACATGACATCATAACAAACCCCTGTGGTGGTAAATTGGCAATATTGAAACACACAAGACCATTTTTTCCCAATTCCCATTCTTGAGTCAAATCAAAAAATGGTGGTCAAAAATGTTCAATGAAAACAAAAAATTCCAGAAGGTGGGGTTAAAAAAGTTTTCCCAAGATTGCAGCCAATCAGTAAAGAGAATACTGCACAATAATTTCATGGGCTTATTTGGACCAATCAGAATCACATAAAGTGATATGTTCACATGTATAATATCAAAAATATGAAACTGCACACACTGTAAGCAAAGTGTACCGACTGAGTGATAACATTGAGATACATCAAGACTGTTAGTATGTTAGCACATTCAAGGCTATTGGCACATCAGCACAGTTAGGATTGAAATTCATTAAGAACACCACTGGAATTCATTCGAACACTATACTTTTAGACTTCTGATAGAACTTTTAGGACTCTTGGATTTAATTCACAGACCTGTAGTTACTTTAAAATTTTCATTTTGTATCCTATGGAAGTAAATTATTTGTTGAATTTTACTAAACTTGTTGGTATTTGCTCTTTTCTGTTACTTTGTTTAAGATTATAGAGTTGTAACAATTGGCTTACCAGAGGTGCATGTATGGGTGTGTGTGTATGTCTTAATACATAATTGTATTCATGTGTGCATAATGTCACACAGACCCTATATTACTATTTGTCCTGTCGGTGAGCTACTTTACAGATGTTTTTAAGTCATCACATTTCATCCATCTCTTACTGCTCACAATTGGCCACATTTTGTCAAATTTGTGTCCAAAACCAATATTTAATTCATATGGTAAGATTAATAATCTGGTCATCTCTAATGATATCTGTTTCCTGATGTGAGGTTTTCATTACTGAAGGAAATCTTGGTTAAAGTACATTGTAACATGTACCACTGTGGTTAATATTGTATCATTATCTGCAAGTGCCAACACTTACAGGAAATGGGCTCAACAATGTTGTGATAGTGTTTGGGGCTTCACACTGCTTTAAAGTTATTTTCTTTGATTATGACAGGTCAGCATAGGCAAAATATAGGTTTTTTGGATTCACACACAAAGCAATGAACCTTGAACAAAACAGGGTACCAGGTGAAGACCAAAACTGATGTGACAGTACATGTATCAGTTTCTCTATAAACAAGGCATTTTGTCAACCCTACAGAAGTTTCATCTGTATGATTAAATTACAGAACTGTAAAATTTGCAACATATGAATAAATCGTGACAAAACTTTGACATGTCATCACGTAAACAGAAAGTTCTTACATTCAAAGAAAAGTAAAAGTTGTTTGCCTCGATGACAGTGAGAACAGTTCAAGAGTTCTGGCCAAAAATTTGATGTTGGAAAGACTCAAATAAGCAATATCGAAACATCAAGAGGTTATTCTGCAATAGTCTGAAAATGGATTAAGTGGAAAGATAATGATCCTAATTGGCAAGTGATGTTTTTACCAAGACTAAAATGAAAATATTTTTGAATGATTTTGCAATCCACCAGCCAATAATACCCCACTCACATTTCATGATTAAGAATCAAGAACTGTTAATGTATGTACACATGAAATAAGTCTGTTCTTAAGTATTAACTAATGTTACTGATATTAAATGCTTTGAAGTTACATGTAGCTTTCTAACTTCTTACACATGCATATACTTCTCACAAATATAGCCCCCCTCTGGAAAAGCCATCCATCTTATACAGCCACTTTCCCAGTTCACTAGGGGTACTGTGTAGAATGGAGTATTATATTTATTTTCTTGTGCTCACATTAATTGAAACTGTAACACAGCACTTCTTTTATCAGTGTTAACAGTTTGTTAAGGTTTTAAGTTTTGTAATTTGCATATATATCCTAACTCCTTTTCTTCATTCTTGGGATGAATCATGAAGCTTAGGCAGTTCATTCTGCTATATGCTTGCTGTCCCCTTTGACCTTGGGGTCAAGGTCACAATCATAGAAATTGGTTAAAAATTTATTCCAAGTGCTTTTATCTCCAAAACCTTTTTTGAATTTTCTTCATATTTGCAAGGAAAGAATCATTAAGCTCTTTGCTATCTCTTTTCCTGATATTAGGCACCAGCCCCAGTTGAAAATTGCCTCCACCAGTTAGAAATTGGAGGTCTAGAACAAACGAAACATGATCCCAGTCTGATGTCTTAGTCACTTCCATTTTCGAGAATGTCATTCTTTTTATCCTTGGACTTCGTATGAGTATCATGTGTATCTGGGCACTCAATGATTTTCATGATTTCAGTGTCTTTTGAATAATATACATCAATTGTATACATTTCTGTGTTGTATTTGGGTAGATGAGGTATGGGATTTGGCAGAATGCTGCTGCACCTATAGAGACAGGAAGAAGTGAGTTGCAGTTCCCAAAAAGGAGTGTTCCATGGCACTTCCCAGTGTAAGTTGCAAGCTCCTGTAAGGGAGAGATCAGTGACAGTACCGAAGGTAAGGAAATTGTCAGCTTCATAATCAGTGAGAGAGGGATCAGAGGTATGTTTCGATGTAAGAAAGTTACCAACACTTACATGCAAGTCATACCTTTATGAAGCAAAGAAAGCACACTCATTATTTTTTTGCTCTGGTAGGCCTGCACAGCTGTCAAGGAGCTCTCACTCACTGGAGGTGAGATATCTGGACAGAGACTCTTTGAACAGGCCTCCTGTACCAGTCAGTGAACAGGGCAACGAGTGCCTGGCATCAGTCACCAGTCATTTGACTGCTTTGATCACCAGGCTATAGAAAGACTCAGATCAATCCCACAAGGGCCTGTTGGTGAGTCAGCAGTGTCTTGCTTTTCCTCTATGGCACCAATCCTCTTCTCCAGGGAGAGAGAAATAAAGACAGTCTTGTCTCACCCTGTGAGCCGAGACAGTATGATGAACTGACATGATTAATGGACACACAAAAGTTTAAGGAGGTCCTGGTCGGAGTTGCTCATTCTTCTCCTCACATGTTCCTACCTCCAGATAAACCTGCTAGTCAGGCAATGGAATTTTAAGGGATTTGAATATTCAGTAAGGTGATCAATTAAGTTTCCCACCTTCTGATCTATGTCCTAAGCCTTCTGGAGCTTGTTACACCAGGATCCCCTCCAATTTGGTGATATCTGGAGATGCTTTCAGGGACTAAGAGTCAATCTGACCTTCTGCTGATTTCCTACTCAGCTCTGGTGAAGGGAATGGGAAAGAAGCTTATGCAAGGTCGGGATGCAGTCAGGCAGCAGAAGACTTGTTCAATCCATTCTTCCATGCTTTGGTCCCTTGTGTCTATATTAACAAGATGTATTTACCTGCTTTGCCACTTAAGCCACCTGTTTTTGGGAGCATCCTAGGTGGGATTTCAACAGCAGCCTTGACATGCATCCCAATAAAATTACATGAGTTATGGAGCTTAAAACTTGAATGCTGGTTGAAATAGATGCCTGTTTCTGAGGCAGACTATTTCAACCTTTTGAGGGTTGAGTCTCAGTCCACAGCTGCTTTGCAGATACTTCTAAAGATTGTTGCTAAGACACTGAGGTCCTTGCTCTCGAGGTTGATGGCACTCTTGGCACAACTTCTCCATTTTCACAGGGATGCAGTGTTAGATAACATGGAGGTTTTGCTGGATCATAGCTAGTGGTTTAATTTATGGACCTCAGGGACTACCAGTACCACTTACTGGCAGTAGTCCTTGGTCCAACAAAATCTGCTCAGAATCACCTTCAGTCCAGGAGGCCTGTGAGACCCCTGTCTAAATGTTTTAAGCAGGGGTCACTAGTAAACTCCTCACTTTTTTCATTAGATGGGGTGGCTGGAAATCCACAGGCCATCTCTCCCTATCGAAGAGGAAATTCTTGCATTTTGTGTGGCAAGGTCTTTCAGTTTTGGGCTCTTCCTTTCATCCTGGCTTCCACTCCTAGAGCCTTTAATAGGGTGATCGGAGAAATAGCAGCTTACTTAGGGTCTTTAGGGGTTCCATTATGCATTTGGTTGATGTACAGTATTTTCAGATGTGCCCTACTAATAGACCTGTCACTCCATTTGAAGACAGTCATTTGGCGGGGGTTAATCTCCAACCATGAAAAGTCAGGTCTGACCCAATCACAGGAGGTTCACCCATCAAGGACAGTTTGTTTTCTCGATGGCAGGATCATGCAGATACTGTTTCTCATAACAAGACTGTTTGAGAAGACCTCATTTTCTACTTACTGCTACCTCTCATTCCTGGGGACCCTGAATGTAACAGCAGGTCCAGTTCCCCTATGAAGATTTTATATGAATTTCATTCATTTTGTACACTGATACTTCAGATTTAGGCTGGGATACTCACCTAGAGCTGATCACAGTCATCATTCAGGGCTTGTGGTTTTAAGGATAGTCTTTCCTTCATATCAACAACTTTAAAAAGTGGACTGTTTTAAAAGCACTACATTGGTGTGTCAATGACATTAGACACTGCTGAATTATCATTGCCACAGACAACGCTTCAGTCCTGACATTCCACAGATATCAAGGAGGCACTCGTACACCTTATCTCTGCTTAGAAGTCTGGAACCTCCACCACTGGACAGCTTCAGAGGGAATTGGTCTCAGTGTCTGCCATATTCCAAGCAAGAGAAATATTCTCACAGACAGCCTGTCAAGACAAGGAGGGGGAGTCAGAATGGTCTTTGTTGCATGAGTCAGTAGGGGAGGGGGCCAATGGTAGATTTGTTTGCAGTGGGGTTGAACAAAATGCTACCATTTTATGTCTTTCCAGCTCCAGACCAGAATGCATGGGTGTTGGACACCCCCACCACCCATGCACCCTTGGTCATAGCTCAGTAAACTGTAAACTCCTAGACCTGTTGATATTGGGAGTTACTGCTGAGGAGGGATCTACTGTAGCAGTACATCAACCCACACATCCTCCACCAATAGGCCTGGCTCTTTTCAAATGATATATCTGCCAAGAAATGTTTTCAAGTCTACGATTCAATATCTCTTCTTTGTGAGCCCAGCTTTCTGGCAAAACATCAACTACCTTCAGTATACCATGAACCAGTTGAATTCCCTATATTTTGTTAGCCACCATTTCCAGGTGGATTATTGTGTCAAAAGAGTTTTATCAAACATCTCACTGAGAGAGATCTTTTTTCATGAGAATTAAAGTCCACAAAGTTAGGGTTATTGCTGCATCTTGGGCCTCTTTTACTTATTCTTCTCAAAATGATGTGAAAGCTGCTTAATGGTGGTCACACTGCACCTTCTTTTCATTTCTGTGTTCAGTGTTGCATCAGAGTGAAGTAGTCTACGCATTAAGTCAAACTGTATCAGCCCAGCACATTGGCAAACCATCTTCCAGTCTGCAGTAAAGAACCATGTTAACAGCTAGCTATGATGCCATCAGCCTCCCTGCAGACTTGAAAATTGGCAGAATAATAATGGTAATGTATTACTGCTTCTTACAGGGTTCCCACGGTACCGGAAAATCAGGGAAAAAGTCGAGAGAAATGAAAAAAAGTTTTCCTGACCGTGAAAAGTCCTTGAATTTTTAAAATGTTGATGAAAGTTGGGAAAAACCCTTGAATTTTCCGCCACCAATTGACGCCCGAAACAGTTAGGTAATTGAGTCATAACTGAACTGATCCTGAGTTAAATTTATTGAGTTCTGACCAGAATATTCGGAGGTTGCAGTATGGATCTTTTGCCTTACACATGTGTTGAGTCAATCCAAAGAATCAGTGCATTAGATTCATCTAGCAGATTTTGTCCACAGACTACTTGATATCCTTATGTTTCTTTACTTGGAAGGTATGAAAACCAGTCTAGCATCACAAGAGGTACACATGGTGGCGGTAAAGCTTAGCCGCTTACCAGATGGCCTGTATTAAATTCTTTGTTAAATCGAGTCATACCTGCATGAAATAGATATGAAAATTATTTATTTTCTCAGAAATTGAGAGTTAAAATCCTTATGTCCTTAATCTGCTGAAAGACAAGACAAAACTACGGTGTTCATGAAATTTGACCTGGTTCTCGGATTTGCGTTGCTAGTCGCATGAGAACACAAATCTCACAACTCACATTTTTAAATGTTATAGAAAAAAAACCCTTAAATAACAGTTGTATACTGGTTGTAATAGAAACGAAAAAAACGAAGAACACAAAATGCGTTACATTTATTCTGTGAGCAACTACCAGGGTTTTGTTGTATCACGTGATTGATGATGGTGATTGGTGATCACGTGATAGGTTGATGAATCTTACTGGCCAGATTGCTGAGACAGCGACAGGTTTCTTGTTGTTCTTGAAATAAATCCTTTGAGAATTATATATTCTTTCTGGTTTTTACAAAAGGTATCTGACTTTCATTTAATATGATTTAATTTTTGTACAACAGCATTAAAATGGAGTGTGTGGTTGATATCATGTGACTATTGGACTGCCGATGTAGTTGTTTGTGGTTCGTGAAGTCATGTGACTAGTAATGCAAATGGCAAGTGTAGAGTCAGGTTTCATCTGTGCTGTAGTTGAGTCTGGTCTGTCAGCGGATTAAAGACATAAAGAATATAGGACTTGCCATTTATGTGAAGATAAATCATTTTCCTATCGATATCATGCAGGTATAATGTCGTTTAAATTTGCTAGGCCCGTTGGTAAGCGACTACCATATGCCACTACCGCACAGTAGCGGAAAATTCTAAATTTTCAATATGCAATTGCTCTGACCCCACACCCAAACCTAAATGTCCAAATGTGAAAAATGGGGTGCAATATTCGGAGGAAATCCAGATTAGAAAATGGTCTGCTATTCATTTTAATCCAAATTTATTGTCCAAAACTGTTGAATCTCTAAGCTGAATTCTGGTGCAAAACTACAGAGAGAGATGTAGCTTGAAACATTGGTTTCAGATCTTGAATAGAATGCAGGAGAAATGAGAAATTGTCGTCCCTTGTTTTATATTTTAAAAAACAATAGGTGCCCCTGTATCAATACAGGTTTGGAGACTGGCTTATGGATTGACAAGAAGACAAGTTGATTTTACTGATAATTCAGTCCTTGTTTATACAGCAATGTATAATTTTGAAGGTCTTTTGTCAAAATTTTGTAAAATTTTTTAATGATGGATTTTTAATCAGATTGTCTTAAGGAGTGTAGGTCGTTTGAAAAATCTTGTTTGGGATTTTCTTGGCACACTGAAATTCAGGGTTAAACTTTTCTCGTTACAAGATAAGATTCTAATACTCTGCTTTTACTGTTTGTTTTTTTTCCCCCATACTGTGATAGGAAATGTTTAGTTCGTATAACATGCATATATATATTGCTATAGAGTTCTTTAGAATTAAAGGTTTGAAGGGAAACAAAACTAATTTATGTTCATTATGTTGTTCCCACATAGCAAAATAATGCAGGTCAGCAAAGTAAAGTCAGAAATTGTATTCTGTACATTGAAATGACTTTACATGCCAAATTATAGGAATATAGTCAGACTTGTTTTGTGTGATACATTTTATGATCTAAAATATATTTTAATTCTATTCACTAATGATCATATGTGAACCTTGAAAAAATTAATTTCATCCTGGAAAAACCCTGGAAATGACCTAGAAATTTATCTTTAGAAAAGCATGGGAACCATGTTCTTAAAATGTAGTACTGGGTGGGGGTAAAACTAAATTTAATCATGTAAAATTTTCCTACTATTGTTGCCAATTCCCTCCTACCTTCCCTTTCTGATGTGCTTCTGGTGTTGATCCAAGACAAAGAAGGAGAATATTCTGAATAATGGAAGTGACTGGAGCATCAGACTGGAAATATGTTTATTTTGTTCTTGATCTCCAATTACTTAATGCAAGATGGAATATTCACTCTGGACTGGGGGATAGCATCAGGAAAAGATAACGAAAGTTGTAATCGCAGGTAAAAGTATTATGTAATTAAAATGAGTTCTGCCGCCACACCCACCTAAATTTACGTAACACTGCTTTGATCATGGTTTTGGGAAGCAAATCCCAGCTTTCTTGTTTTCTCGACTTCAGTTTACACATTATATAATGAACTGGAATTTGTGCTTCATTTTTCTTCTCAGATGGTATTTCTGGACTATGGGATGAAGGACAAGAACCCCATCGACAATGTCAGATTCTACATGAAGGAGAAACCAGATATAGCAATAAAGGTCAGAAAGGATCAGGTCAGTTCTTTTTATGTTTTATTCCCCATTTAAAGTAGCAGAATGGGAATAATAT
Source organism: Megalonaias nervosa (assembly GCA_016617855.1). Lineage (NCBI taxonomy): Eukaryota > Metazoa > Mollusca > Bivalvia > Unionida > Unionidae > Megalonaias > Megalonaias nervosa. Next base: position 7,733 of record JAECUM010008852.1, on the reverse strand, counting down.
TTTGCTGTTGTCAGTGCATTGCTTGGTTATGGAATAATCTGCAACAGAATTTCTTGGACCCAATATCTTGGACCTTTCTTTTCTTCATATTTTAGACAACTTTGGTGGCTGAAATGGTTAGAGCTTTTGCCTTAGGTGCAGGAGATCTTGAGTTTGAATCCTGGCCAAGTCATTCCAAAGACTTACGAAAGTCTTCATATCTTTTTCAATTTTATAAATACATATCTACTGAAACTTTACACATTATAAGTTAATAAATGAAATACTAGTGATCACATTTGAAAATGCAGGAGACTGAACATAAATGTTGAAATCTTCTCAAGTGACTACAGTGAGGTCTTAACACAGAGTGGTATCAAAGAGGGAGACGCCTGTAGATAGTACCACTGGAACTATGACTCATGCACAGAGGGTTCTGATTGATCAGTTACACATGTATAATGTTACATCTCTCTTCTTACAAAGAAAAAGTTTTAATAAAACTTTTAACAAACTGTCTAAATGAATCATGAGCCATTATAACTAATATATCAAAAATCAAGCACATCTTTGATAGCAATGATTACAGTGATCAACAAACAAATCTCAGAGACAGGCTGAGAATGCATTGTACATTTTTTAAAGATCCTGTTGCTTGTTTGATTGCTATTTAATGTATATTGCTTGTCCTTATCTTGAATCACCGTCTGTGTTTATCAACAAAACCATACATTGTGCTACACTAATGACTGTTCTATTAGCTGAGTCTCTCTTATGTGTAAGTGCAGGATTTCACAACTGTTTGTTATCCAGGAGATGTCCAGGTTTTAGGAACTGATATTACACTGACACTATTATCTTTGGTTTTACTTGCCTTCCAGAATGCGTGTAGTATCCGCTTTGCTGACGATCGTGTGAGATTGTTGCATCAGGCTCAGGCGTACTTTGGCTGAAACATTGAGATTCCATTGATTCTGATATTGATTTACTGGCATTTGCGGGGAGTGATACAGCTGTACACAGTGTGTTTTCAATCTGAGAGAAGGGCGCATTTATATTACATTGTAGGGGGTGTGTTTCATTAGTTACCTTGAGCTGATGTCTATTGCGACGATAAATGGTACCATCTTTGATGCGATCTGTGTATGACCTTTCGCAGTGTTTTCTTATTACAATGGCAGGTTCCCAGTTTTGACCTTTCAATTGAACTCGGGTTGATTCCCCTTCCTTAAGTGGTTTTAGAGGTTTTGCACTTTTATCATAATAATTCTTTGTTTTCTTCTTACGAAGTGTAATTTTCTTTTTGACCTCAGCGGTGATGGGTGTTTTGGGAATTAATTTTTCGCGGGTTGTTTGGAGAATTGATCTGAGCTATCTCCCCATCAGCAATTCTACTGGTGAGAACCCGATATCAAGAGCAGTGGCTCGATACTCTAATATGCCTATAAGTGGTTCTCTGGAAGAATAGCATGTTTGATTGTCGCTGACAACGACTTCCACTATTCCAAAGCGCGTGAAAATGCTTTTCATGTGATTGATAACAGTGCAACTTTTTGAGCTTACGAGTGCCTTAACTTCGAAGTAGCGACTGAAATAATCTACTACAAGAATGTACATTCTTATTTTCCCATGTAAATAGGTCTGTGGCGACATTTTGCCATTGGTATTCAGGGACTTCATGGGTAATGAGAGGTTTCTTTTGGTTAGAACTTCTGCACTCTAAGCAGATAGAGCATTTTGACACTAAATCAGAAATGTGAGCTGAGATTCTTGGCCAAAACAAAACATCTCTGGCTCTTTTCAGACACTTTCAATACCTAAATGTCCTGAATGTACAGTTTCTAGCATTTTCTGCCTGAGGGCTTGTGGTATGACTATTTTGTGACCTTTCAAGATTAACCCATCTACAGCAGAAAGTGTAGCTCTATAATTCCAATAGTCAATTATCTCTGATTGACAGCTTGACATCTTTTCAGGCCAACCTTCAATTATGACCTGTTTAAGTATGACCAGCTGGGCGTCTTGTTCAGTGAGAGATTGAATTTCTTCCTTCTTACGATCGGATACAAGTAATGCTGATAACACCATATGCACACGCATATCTATACCTTCAGATAAGATAGAGTGTGTATCAGATGAGAAACTTACAGGAGAGTGTCTCTGCTACGGGTATGTTCTTACCTTGGTAATGTTTTACCTCTAGGTCATAACACTGTAATTGCAAAAGTATGTGTTGTAGTCGCAATAGGGCTGCATAGAGGGGCTTTTTCATTATAGAGACAAGTGGAAGGTGATCATTTTGAACGTGCACCTTTATTGCGTATACATATTTATGGAACCGTTTGCATCCGAACAGTATAGCAAACATTTCTTTCTCTATCTAAGCATAATTAATTTCAGTCGTGGTCAAGGATTTTGATGCATAAGCTACGGGCTTATCATCTTGCATTAAGGCGGCACCAAGCCCATATTTTGACGTGTCAACTTGCAAAGTCAGTGGTTTCTTAGGGTCAAAATAGGACAGAACAGGTCCCAGGCTGATAGTAATTATGTCTTTGACCTTTTGAAATGCATCTGTTTGAGGAGAGTCCCATGAAAACTCTACGTCTTTTGCTAACAGTTGTCTTAATGGACTGGTGACCTCTGCCAGATTTGGGGCAAATTTGGACAAGTAGTTAACCATGCCAAGAATGGTTTCTAACTCCGCGCGGTTACGAGGGGGTTCCATTTCTCTGACCGCTGCTACTTTGGCAGTGTCAGGTTTGAGACCTTCTGCTGACAGAATGTGTCTGAAGTACTGTACTTCTGTGTCACCTACTTCTAGTTTTTCCTCATTTAGCCAGATTCCTTTTTCGAGGAAATGTTTGAGAATATTTATCAGATTTATATCATGTTCGCCGTGTGTGCGTTTAAAAACTAGTATATTATCACAAATCGAAACAATACCACTTAAACCTTCAAAACTCTCATCGATCTGCCTTTGGAATTCATCTTGAGATGATTTCAATCCAAATGGGAGACGCAAGAAACGGTAATGGCCGTAAGGGGTGTTGAAAGTTGTGAGGTATGAAGAGTCACGTGACAGTTTTATTGCCCAATATCCTGACCATGCATCCAATTTGGTGAAGTATTTTGCACCAGATAATTGGGGTAGGATATCATCTAATGTGCGCATAGGGTAATGGGGACGCAAAATTGCTCTGTTAAGATCTTGTGGGTTGTGACATACCCTTAGTTTACCTGATTGCTTTTCGACGACAACCATAGAATTTACCCATGCTGTAGGTGATGTAACCGAGGCAATGATATTTTCATTTTCCATGCAATCCAGTTCAGTTTTGAGTCTGTCTTGAAGTGCAACAGGTACTCACCATGGAGGGTGCACTACAGGTGTAGCCTTGGGATCGATGTGTATGGTACATTCCCCTGGGAAAAGATTTATGCCGTTGAAGACTTTGGCATATTCCATGAGAACAACTGCCTTAGTGAGGGGCGTACTCTTGTTACATTGTAAATTTGACATCTGTGTCTGAACAGAGTATGTAAATTTAACTAAGTCTAACTCCATACAAGATTGTAAACCAAGTATAGGTGGCGCTTTCGTTTTAACAATGTAGAACTTGAGTTCATGTGTATGCTCAGTGCGTTTACATGTGAGATTGACTGTACCCATTGTATTCAGTAATTTGCCATTATGTGCAGATAATGTGTTTACAGACCTGTTTACCCATACATTTTCTTGTCAGTATTTTAAGCAATGTCTGTCAGTATTCTTAGAAGGCAGTCAGTATTTTTAGAAGGCAGTCAGTATTCTTAGAAGGCAGTCAGTATTTTCATTCAGTGTTTCTTACATCTTAATACAGCACACATCACATGTGAAACAAATAGTAAACACTATCAATACACAATAATTACCATTATGTAGTATTGCACGACATACTGACTATACAATATTCTGTAAATAATTCCTAGTTCGTAAAGATGCTGGTATTCAGGCAATCCTTTGTTTCAAGGCAAAATCTGCAGAAATTGAACACCACTGACTTAAGCATACTGTTTATATTATAGTGATAAAACCACAAAAGAATACCTCAACACACCCAAATTCATTCCGTTATTTATCTGTCACTTTCTCTAGAAAATCTGTTTTCTCAGCATCACATATATCCATAACATTTTAAATAAAGCCAGTTCTCAACATTTTACATGGTTAAGGAAGACTTGATACAAAACATTATGATAGACATTGTTCCCACCCATCCACTCAGAAAATTATAACTTCATCTAGATAGGTGAAGGCAATCTTATTTCATAAAATCTAGTATCAGAATTGTCAACATTTACTGGAATGGAAATGAGCTTCATATATTATTTTGTACAAAGTTTGTCAACAATATCAAACTGATCCACTTTGAATTAATGTTTTAATGAAGGCTTATTCTATGGGTTTTTAATAGCAATATAATAGGCACTCTTTATCCTATTCAGCTGGTCATCTGTCCACTCTTTGGTAAAATTCTCTGGTTTTGACTTCAGGACCAATAGAGCCTCAATGGTCTGATTGACTAGTGAGGATCTCTGATCTGTAACATTTTAACTTGTCAGCTGTGCTCAATGACAAATTCATATTTACGATCAACTCACATAGAATCGCCTCAGCATGTGTTATTTGCTTTTGAAGTATGTGTTGATCACTGACTTCCTTTCCCTTCATCATTGACAAAATATTTCTATTTCTCTTCACTAATGATTCCAATTTTGCACGATTTTCCGATAACACGTGCCATGAACAGTCATTCCTTCCACCATGTGCATAGGGAAAGTCTAAGTTGCAAACAGTGCAGAGCACAAAATGTCTCCTTTAGACGATGGTTCAAGGTATGGCCACAGAGTATTATAAACTGGAAGAAAACGCTGCTTTCTATGTTTAGACTTTCCATTTTCATCATCAGTTCGAGCTGAAGCTTTCTTGTCAGCGGCATTTTCTTTGTTTAAACAACCGGATGTTGAGAATGTTAAAATTAGTGATGTGGCACAGACTGCGGATGCTGACCGAAGAGACGATACAACGAAACGGAATAAAAATGGCTTTACAATTAATTTAAAAAAGTTAATAAATAAATGCAACCTCAAATCGTATTTTCAGATCAATGACTGTACATAGCTGCCAACTGAACAGTTGTTTCCGTATTTGTCCGTATTTGTCCCGTATTTTGGACCTGAATACGGGTGTACATTTTTTTGCAAAAAATAAGTTTTTTTATGAAAAAAAAATAAAATAAAAAATTTCCTTGCAATTTTCAGTTTAGAACGGGCACTCGGATCCATTCTGATAGAAATGTATTGCATGTATATAGGAATACAGTTCTACAATATGATTGGTTCATTCGAAATCGAGGCTACTATGCCTGTCTTTATCTGCCATATTGGATTTCGCAAACGGTTACCGCTACCACTGTGTCTCATCTTCGTAATATTCAACTTCTAATCATGTTGAATAGGAAAGAAGAATATTCAAAATTTTCACCAGAAAAGACAAGAAAACAGAGCTGAAAGGACAATTGTGCCATCTTGTTTAGATTTGTGAACTCATCTAGTAAAGGAGAAGACTTTATGTTTTGGAAATTGTGTAATGTGACTTCGCTATTGGGCATGGAGGCGCACATGAAATACAAAAGCACGAAAAAGCTAATAAACATCAGCTTGCTGTTTCATCATACACAACTCAGCCTGAACTTGGATATATATAAATACCAGAGAGAACCTTGATGTAATTTGATCAAAATTTGGTTTATTAAATTTCTTTTAGAAATGAACTTTCCCCTTTCAGTTACTAGTGTTGCTGGGGATTTATTTTGCACGCATTTTCCAGATGGTAAAATCGCAAAGGATTACTCGTATGCTAGTCTAGAATGAAAACAGTTCAGTCAGAAAATCACACAGAATTGAGATTATCTATGACACTTGGTACATTGGAATCGATAATAATTGAAAAAAATAACCAAGGTGTGGAAAAAGCTCCTATAAACAGCCTGTGTCTGAGTGTATTGCACTCTTGCACTTTCTGAATGGGCACCTGAATGGAACAGGGTGTCCGTCCAGAAGGTGCATGTGCGCAACACATGCATCTTTGACATTAAATAATTATGCAAGGCACTCTCCTACCTCACTGATGGTTGTATATGTTGTAAGTAGTTACATATGCACTAAAATTTTGAAAATCAGTTTTTGGTCCTGAAAATCAGTATTTTTGCCATAAGCAATCAGTATTTTTGTACTTGGGGGTTGGCAGCTATGACTGTATGATCGTACGGATGGGCTTTATTCTGTACAAATACGGTAAAATATGGACAGGTAAACAGGTCTGTGTTTAATGTAGATTGAAGGGGATGCTTTATACCTAGCTTTTTGAATATATGCGAGGGTATGATGTTAACTTGAGAGCCAATTTCCAATTTAAAATCAATAGAAACTAAATTAGGTCCTACCTCTATCGCTGCCTGGCCATTGGCAACTCTATCCCATTTTACACTGTCAATATATAAATCCTGGTTTTGATATTCATTGTTAATCACACTGACCATTTTTGATCTACAGACTTTCTCAAAGTGATTGAGTTTATGACACTTATTGCAAGTCTTTCCTTTTGCAGGGCACTTGTCCTGGCTTGAATGTGATTTGTATCTGCAGTGTCCACAGGTTGCGTTGACGTTCCATCTGGAAGACGTGGTCCATTTCTTCTTCGGCTGTAGTTCTTTTGTCTTGGCCTCTCATTGAATTGTAGCATGCACTTCTGGTCTGGCTGATGCAGACATGGTCTGGAGCTGCTCCTGGGCATATTCATGGCTTTGACTGATGTTAATGGCCCTTTCCAAGGTCAACTTTTCATCTTCGCTGATAAGTTTTTCTTGTATCCTTAATGACGATACCCCGAAAACAATTCTATCCTGAATCATGTCGTCTTCGTCTTTGAAGAGACAGTCCTTGGCCAAGAGTTTCAATCAAGTCACATATTGGTCTGTTGTCTTGGAGCCTTGAATTTCATTGTTAAACTTGAATCTGGCAAAGACCGGATGTAATTTTGGTTGCACGTGTTGTTTGAATTTTGTAAAGAACGTTGATGGGTCCTTTTTTTTTCTTCATCTGTCAGAGTCCATGTGTTGAAAATATCTACCTTTGTTGCCTACCCAAAGTAGAATGTAGTTGGCCTTGACCGCATCACTTCTTCTACTCGTCAGTCTGTTAAATATTATTTCACAGGGTTCTTGGAATTTAGCCCATGATGTGGTAAGGTTGGAATTGTCCCAGTCCATGGTAGGGGTTAGCATGCCGGAAAGATCCATTTTGAAGGTATTAAGTTCGTATGCAGAATTTTCAACGTTTTTAAGGTTCTAAATTTGTACAAAATCTTCTGTGGATTGTAAAGTTATTGTTTCAAAATATCTATTTACGATCCATGTTCTATTCCAATTACGATCCCACTTCTGACACCATTTTGTGTTATTGCGTTAAAACACAAGATGAGATGCCGTGTTCTAACTATCAATAACTTTAATATATACAAGTGACTACTGTGAGGTCTTAATGTAGAGAGTGGTATCAAAGAGGCAGACGCCTGTAGATAATACCAGTGGAACTATGACTCATGCACAGAGGGTTCTGATTGGTCAGTTACACATGTATAATGTTACAATGTCCACACATTTTTTAAGTCAATAAATGATGAGTAAGTTATTTGAAAATATTATTTCATA
>JAECUM010008851.1:0-45036 GCA_016617855.1 Megalonaias nervosa | reverse complement strand
TATATATAACACGGCGACGAAGCATACACGTCACCGTATAGTTACAGCGCTGCTGGATGAATAAAAGAAACTTACTGGAAACACTGCTAAATATCCTAAATCAAATATAGCACTAGATCAACTTTAAAAAAAACAAACAACGATATTTATAATATAAAACTACAACGACAAAAAACACTGTTTGCACCGGTGCTGGAGCAAATAAAAGATTATGCGCCGACAACAAAAACTAAAATCGTTAAAGAGTTCGCCAAGGTTGATCTAGAATTTCAGGAAACAGAATCATCATTTGTCGGCTTCAACAAAACTTATAAAATCCAGCTCGACAAACCAATTCCTGAGGTACTCGGGAATGTTATTAGATTTGTTTTGCGTCAAGAACCGCGAGTTAAAATTATATTTGAGCGTCAAGTGTTATTCAGACACGCTGTCGATGATGAAAAATTTTCTGATCCGTATATGAGTTTAAAGCCAATTGTTGTATTTGCTGATGATAATATTGAAAAACTCATCAATAAGATAATGCAGGAGTTTGAGAAAAAAAAAATCGACGAGTATACTTCTGGTGGATCAGGTTGGATTTTCGTCAATGATATGCAATTGTTAGTTCACACACATAAATACGATCCGCTTCGTATTGGAAAGTTTATTGAGTTACCGCCAACCATTAAAAACAGTCAATGTTGTATAAATGTTATCAGCGATGATAATAAATGCATAATGTGGAGTTTATTAGCGGCGTTATTTCCAGTTGATAGAAACCCAAATAGATCTTCTCAATATCGGGAACATATTTCAAAATTAAATTTATCTGGAATAACATTTCCAATTTCAATTTCACAGATTGATATCATAGAACGTAACAATAGCGTGCTATTGCCGGGCGGTATAAATATATTATGCGCTGATAATGTTTTTAAAATATTTCCATTGGGTATTTCACCATGCACCAATCCAAATACAATTAATGTATTGTTGTTTAAAAAACATTACTCATACATTAAAAACTTTAACGGATTAGTTGGAAAACAACATAACAAACATAAAGACAAAAAATATTTCTGCTATCGCTGTTTGCATGGATTTTCAATATGGTGTCCACGTAAAGGTCAGTCTGCACATGATCATCCACCTGATAAACACTTACAAGATCATCTCCGATATTGCGTATATAATCAGACAACAACATTACCATGTGAAAAGGATAAAATCTTAAAGTTTTCAAACCATAAAATGAAGTTTGTTATTCCATTTACAATCACATATGATTTTGAGTCAATTCAAGAAAAAAATTCATGATGTTACTAGCACAGCTGGATCTCGTTGTACAACTCACGCATATAAACATATACCAATAGCTGTCGCGTATAAAATTACATGTTTGATTGATCCTGCGCTGTCGTTGCCGGTTAAATTATATCGTCGTCAAAACAACAACGATGAGGATGCTGCAGTTTGGCTCCTTAAACAGTTGTTTGATGAAGCAACAAAAATTCTTACAAAGTTGTCGGATGTCACTCCAATGATTCTGCTGACACAACAACAGCAACATGAAACAGCACGGTATTGTCACTTTTGTGAAAAACCGTTTCCATCATTTATAAGACCAGATTTGAAAACTAAGCGAGTTTACGATCACTGCCACGTGACTGAACAATATCGTGGACCAGCACATAACGAATGTAATTTAAAATTTCACTCACCAGGTTTTATTCCTTGCATCGCTCATCATTTCCGTGGTTATGATGGTCATTTCATCATCAGTGCGCTTGGTCATCCTGATGTTGTAGCGTTATGTAAAGATTATAAAATAAACGGTATGCCAAACAACGCTAAAAAATTTATGTCATTGACAGTTGGGCCTCTTCGTTTCATTGACAGTATGCAATTCATGAATAGCTCACTTGACTCACTAGCTAAAAATTGTAAAGATTTTCTGTCGTTGTCAGAGCATTTTGGTGATCAGGTTAATTTAATGATGAAAAAAGGAATTTTTCCTTACGAGTATCTCGACAACGTTGAGCGTATCACACAAACGTCATTACCATCCAAAGACAGTTTTTACTCATCGCTGAACAAAGAACAAATAACTGATAAGAATTTGAACATGCTCATCTGGTTTGGAACACTTTTGGTTGTAAAACTCTCGGCAATTACCTGGACTTATACCTGATCCAAAATACCTTGTCACTCGACGATATCTTTGTAAGTTTCCACAGAACTAGTATTGATAAATATAAGTTGGATCCGTGTTGGTATTTCTCATCGCCGGGGTTGTCATGGGATGCTTTATATAAGTTAACTAATGTTAAAACAGAGCTAATCACAGATGAAAATATCGACGTGTATCATTTTATTGAAAAATCAATTCGCGGTGGAATAAGTATAATATCAAAAAAGTATGCGCGCGCTAACAACAAGTATATGTCGGATTTTAATCCTGATGATCCCTGTTCGTTTATAATTTATCTCGACAAAAACGCGCTATACAGTAGGGCAATGTCTCAAAGTATGCCGTTTGCATGTGATTGTTGGGTAAGTGTAAAATAATTTCTTGATGAAACTAATAACTTGATAAAAGATTTGTCTGATGCAGATTATACTTATTTCGTTGAAGTTGATGTTGATTATCCTAATTCGCTACATGATTTACACAATGATTATCCGTTTTTACCAGAAAAAAAAATGATTATACCTGATTCGTTATTGTAAGCGGAACAATTATCAAACCGCGTTCGAAAACCTTGCTCTGTTGAAAAGTTAGTACCAAATTTAATTAACAAGCGTAATTATGTTTGTCATTATAGAAATCTCAAACAAGCACTTGACGCTGGACTAGTTCTTAAGAAAATTCATCGAGTACTACGTGTTAAACAATCACGTTGGATGGCTCAATATATTAAATTTAATAATGACATGCGAACTGCTTCTAAGACTGATTTTGAGAAAGATTTCTTTAAACTTATGAATAATTCCGTATTTGGTAGACCATGGAAAATATTAGAAACAGAGTTGGTATTGAACTTGTAAATAGTACCAAGCGCTGTCGTAATTTAGTTGCATCAGAAAAGTTTTCTGGAATAATTCATATAAATGAAATCTCGTCATTGTAAAAAAAAAAAACATAAGTCAAATTTAGTGCTTGGTACACCAATATTTGTTGGTGCATCAGTGTTAGAAACATCAAAATGGCTCATGTATGATTTTCATTATGGCTTTGCTAAAAAACAATGGCCGTGTAGTAATTTGTTACTTACTGACACTGACTCGCTCCTTTATGAAATATTTACCGATGATGCATACAAAGACATTTATGATCATCGCGAGGAATTTGATTTATCTGGTGTTGCTACCAATAATCCTTTTCATGATCCTACCAATAAAAAAGTAATGGGGTTGATGAAAGACGAATTTGGTTTTAATGTTGTTCAGGAGTTTGTCGGACTTCGGTCGAAGATGTACTCGCTGAGAACAGCTGCTGGCAAAGAAACAAAAAAATTAAAAGGTGTAAAAAAATCAGTAGTAAAAAAAATATTACTCACGATGATTATATTGATGTGTTATTTGATAATAAAAAAACATAACGCGTCAATGACAACAATACGATCTTATGAACATCATATAAAAACTGATAAAGTTATTAAACAAGGATTAACTAATTATGATGATAAACGTTATTGTGTTGATGGAATAAATACGCTCGTGTTAGGTCATTATCGAGCACAGGTTTGATATTATAGGAATAGAAAATGGGGTCCTTGCAATATTTTATTCCGCAATTTGTTTTATATTGTTACAAATGTATTTTCAATGTGGTAATAAAATCGAGATGGTAATATTGCTCGGTGATGAAAAAAAATGCGTTGGTAAGCGACTTTTTTTCAGGGTCTGGGGTGGTTTTTTTAGTCTCGATAGAGGTCCTAAAACGCTGAAAAAAGCGTTGTATCTAAGGAAAAAGAATCGGGGTATTTTTGGAATGACTCTCGTAAGTCTCTCATCAAAAACGTAATCTGCTGTAATTCTTCCATATTCACAGATTGAAAATGAATACTTGTTTTCTAAGGAGTAGAGTGGAGCTCTATATATATGAAGAGAACGTACCCTAGTCAGATCCAACTTAAATTGTCGAGTCATGAAAAGATCACATCCTTACAAGCCACAACGAGAAACCATAGGTCCAGAGACGACGCCGCCTCATACCCTGAGAGAAGCGTTGGCAGTGAACCGAGCGAATTTGAAGAGGACATGAATGATCCATATCGAACACCATCCACCGCCTCCTGAACCATAAGACCGGAAGAGTCAAATTCAGCCAAGAAAGAAAGTCGTTCAATAGTCCATAAAGATTATCTTTACATTCAACCAATCCCACAAAGGAACTTCCAGAAAATTTAGAACGATTGCTTACAATTTACACGGTCAAATTGAAAGAGTTCAAGTCTCAAGTCCCGGAAGAGGAAGGATCTGTCTTTATTACCGACTCAATGAAATCTATTTTAGAACAGTTGAAACAGCATTGCCAACCTAAAAGATGAAGGTTATTTGAAACTGTCAATTACTGGCTACAGTTTGAAATATCCTGTTTGGATTGAATTTAGTACATCTGCAGAATTAACATCTTCTAAAATCTTCTAAAGATGTCCACGTCCAACAGGGCATTGATTTTTGACATGACCAATGGAAAAATCACCTTTCATAAACAAAAGTTTCTCCTCCAAACTGGCAGAAAACGTAGAAAGTTTTATTGGTAGACCAACTCCGGGCTACTAACTATTATCAAGAATGACAACGACCACGATCAGATATATTTAGTCCGCGCTATCGTGATCGCTCGAGGTCGTGCAATGAAAACTGATACACCAGAAAGGAATCGATTATGGGCGAGCATTAGAAAATCGGACAAATGCAAACACACGAGAGACTGAAATTATTTTGGAACAAGGAGGAATTTCGAAAGAGACTGTGTATGGAGTTCCAGAAATGCAGAAGATTCTAGACGTACTAGACCAACACTAGAACTTGAATGTTTACCTTGAAGTCGTTCGTAGTGATTTTCTGTTGTGTGGACCCCTTTTTCTAGACGTAAAATACATCCACGCCTATCATCATCTTAAAGGCATTGATTCATTCTCCGTCAACAACTCTTCAGGCCTCTTAGACACGATCAGAAAAAGAATAGGGCAAGAACAGTTAGAGATTTGGATGATTTTGATTATTAATAAAGAAAATTGACGCACCTAGATTCTTTCGAATATTCCAAGACAGAACTCTTTTCTCGTGCCATGTATCTAACGATGATGATAATGCAAAAATCCCAGTAGGTAGAATTTCAGCCTTTTTTATTTGATCGAGTTGGAAATCAAAGGACATTGCTATTCTTCTTCTTCTTATTATTATTATTATTATGCATGTTCACATTTATTTTGATGCACCACATGGTAATTTTGTCTCTTAGGCTTATGATTTGTATTACTTTAAAGGAATTGTATCGACAGCAACCAGTGTATTTCGTTTAGAAAGCTTGTATCATGTTAGTTCTTACAGTTCATATTCGCCTTGTACTTAGATTGTATTATTCACTCTCTGAAGACTTTTGATATGAATTAACTATTGTTTCAGATAAGAATATATAAGTAACTATTTAAATTTTGACAGTGAAACAAGGATTATGTGTTGATATCATAAGTGATACCTTGTACATGAGCTAGTTCCGGTTCGTTTTGGTTCCAATCCGGTTCCGATTTCGTTTTGGCTCGTTTTAGTCGTTTCTGGGAATTCGGCCTACCGGAATATTCGGTTATACCACGACACGCCGCTACTTGCACTTTCGAGAAGTAGTAGTATTAAGTGAAAATGTCGGAAGATCCTGAAAGATTCGATGGCATGTTGCTTAATATGGCAACACAGTTAGAAGGAGGTGTGCCGGAGGTAATGATAATGAATATTCGAAACCCAAGCAGCCGTACTAGCCAGTGTTTTCATTAATGCACTGACTCAGGCTTACGTTCATGCACTCGTTTTTGACAGTACAATAAACAACAATAACACCCCCACCAAAATAACTGCTCATCGTAGCCATTGTTCCGATAATTTGTTATCAGTAGTTTTCCGATTTCGCTGAGAGCAGTGAATGTCATTGACAGGCACGCCACTGTGACGAAACTCATTCTTTACCCACCCCCAATTTTCTTTCGGAGCGGAAGCATGATTTGGCAACACTGTTCTTGGTTGCCCCATTTTAAGCGTTAACTAGTACGAGGTTATTCTGACCTTCCTATTGTAGATATATTTCAGCTTTTTGGGGGGGGAAGGGTCAGTGCATCGCCTGCTAAAAATTTGGAATTCGCCTTCACCTTGCAGTTTTGGCATTGGGTGGTCACCTACCATTACTAGAAAGACCGAAGTAGACGAATATTTACATGTATATATGTATGTCCTGGCGTGCGCGCGCATGTGTTTTAGAGTAAGGATTTAAAATCTAGTGAATAGAATCATCAGAACCGATTAATTGAACTTGATGGTAAAATGGTAAAAGTCGGTGTTAATGCATCGTTTATCAAGTCGCTTAATTTGGAATAAATGGTGACAGATGGCTTAATTCATCTTTTTAGCAACTTAATTCATATTTTTTAATTGATTGCACATCTTTTATTGTAGTCCGTTTGACCCCATGTCTTCTTCAAACTAAGGAAACTGTCATGCACATTAAAGAAATGACACCCTTGTGCTCAGCATTGTTATTATCTGTTGATTGCTCATTTCAAGAAGTCATGTGCAACTTTAATTATGCAACATTTTGTAACTGAGTAGTTAAGGTTTGATATAAAAGCTTAAAATATTGATATTATAACATACATATGCAGCAATGATGGATCAATATTCATGTGTTATTTGTTCAAGCAAATGTAAAACAGATGTTTTGCAATTCAAAAAATTGCAAATATTGGGTCCATAGTGATTGTATTCCCATGAGTGCAAAAGACTTGAAATCATTGTCTTGCAATTACTTCGAGTTTCTTTGCAGTAAGTGTTTTTTTTAAATGGTAGTGTATGTGCTGCATTAAAAAGACTGCAGAGATATCTGTTCTCTCAATAAAAGAGTAAATAAATAATGTAATGTTGTGGATATTTTTGGTACTTTGATACTTTTTGCCATCATTCTGTTTTTATTATAATTTGCAGTTTGCCATATCTTTCCAATCAAGTACAAATGAATGACATCATTACATGAATTATGCTCTAAAAGAAAACAATTCACATTTAAAAATACTAAATCCAATTTTATTTTGCTTTTTACTATCACTCAAACAATTACAAATCATAATAAATTCATTTTAGTTAGTATGGTAAAAGCGTGTAATTTTGGTGTAATTTGGTGTTGTTTTTTTTTAAATTTGTATTTCCATGTTTCTAGTAACCTGGCACTTACTACTGGGTCTAGGAAGCTCAAAGAACCTTAAATTAAGCCCTTCTTGCATGAAATCAATTGGAAGATGATTTTTCTTGTATGAAATTATGATTATAATGTTCATTATGTCTTTAATTCATTGACAGATGAAAATTCAGTGTTGACTAAATTGTACCTGGTACTCACCATTTTTATGTGGTACATAAAACACCCAAATACACCCAAATATATTTTTGATATGCATAATACACAGAGTATATATTCTTTAGGTCTCACATGTTACACAGAAATATAAAACAGGTGGTAAGTTAAACTGGATATGATTTTCTTTGCATAGAAATCTATCAGGCTGTGGATGCTGAAAAAGTTGCTGTTTCAACTGTCCTGAATATGTGTGTGTATGCTTACTTGTGTCCCAATTTTGCAGTGGTGGAAAATTGTGTTTTTAAAAAAAAAAGTCTTAGTTCAGTTTGTTTCGCAGTAAAACTTGGACATGAGACTTTTGCACTAAACTGTTAAGAAGAATATAACAATGTTCATAAACTTGCAGTTCATTTATTACTTGTCTGAATAATCAACGCTTATACCACCTATGAATGACTTGTCTGTCATAAGTGTAATGCAGGTGAAGCATGAATTCATATTTTTTAAAAACATATGCCTGTAATTGCATTGACATTTCGCTTCATTTTGTGTGCAGATTATAAGTAAATGGGACCTACAAGTCTAGAACATAATAAAGATTGTGGCAACAAGTTTTAGTGATGCACAACTTGAATAATATAATTTCATAAATCATTAAGCAAATGAATATTGGAAATAGACATTTAAATGTTTATGTGAAATTTGTATGGAGTCCGTGGTGTGATTGTATTGTATATGGAATTTTTGCATTACTGGTATAATGAAGGGTGTTATAGTGAAAAGCAGCTGTAATATTCAAACATTTTCCATTAGTCACAGCATAATGAAGGGTATTATAGTGGGGGAAAAAACCCAGCTGTAATAGTCAAACATTTTCCATTAGTCACCTATTGCTCTGGTCAGCACCATTTGATTTTTCATAATTTTGGAAAGAAAATGGAACATGGGACAAGTGGTGATGTTTAATCCATGCTTCTTTAGACAAATGAAAATAATCTTTAAAAGTAGTAGATATTTCAGTGTATAAAAGCTGTTTGTGGCAGATTTTACGATCGTGAGCAATTTATTGACTGGTAGGTCAGTTGTTAGCTCTTAGTGGTTCTATATCTGAGTGTCTTGTTGTCAGTTACAAATAATTCCCACCCCCTTCTGATGAGCAGATGTTTTTTTAAAAAGTTGATGTCAAATTTGAGAATGACCTTAAAAATCTAGACCTTCCCTCACTATAATGGTAATGTAAAGGTGCATTGGCAATTGCAAAAATCATTTGCACACTTTAATCAGACTAGATGTGTAATATGCAAATTACAGTTCATTCTGTTTTATCTGCAAGGATTTGGAAAGGTCAGATAATATTGGCACAGGTTACTTAGAAAGAGACTTCAATACCATGTACTTCATCAAAGCTTCATGTCTAAGTTACATGTACATTGAAACGGGTCAAGCTAGGCTTGAATTTGAGGGAGAAGTGACTTCTCCTTTTGGACAGAACAGGGAGAAGTGATAACTCAACAGGGAGAATTGGACGTGAAGAAGAAATACTATATATATATATATATATATATATATATATATATATATAATGTAGGTTGTCTTACTTGAATTATACCCTCTATTTCCCACTATTCATATTTGCATTTAACATTGGATTTAAGCAATACTTTATTTTAAAGTAGAAAATTTTCTGAGTTGATTTGGCCATATGGCTCTAAAAGAGATTAATAGAAACTACATTATAACAAATTTTAACTGATTAACCAGATTACATTATTGTAATTGCAAGTTAGTAAAAATGCTTAATCAATTACCCTTAATAAAATTTTTTTCTTTTTGTATTTTTTTATATATACTTTCTAAAAGTTCACAATAATGGCGCTTTCAAAGATTTCTAAACGCATTTGAAACGGCCTCTGTACCATGTACATGAGGGCCAATGTACACATCCGCAGATCACACTGTTCATCCTCATTTCTTTATTGCGGATAAAACATTACTGTAACTATTTATACATAACACACTAAAATGCATAAAATTACAGACATGGCTCCTTTATAGTCGGTATATGAACTAAACCCTTCTTTCCAACCAAATCAAGACAGATGTGAATGCATCTGTTTTTAGAAGGAGGGGTTTTCGTAATGTAATCACTCACTTTATATAGCTTCACTACAACAGGCAATGATAGGATTGCTAATTTATGGTTTATTTATTTATCAACATACTTGTATTAATTTTAGGCATTGATTTAATATTATCTGCTTCGCAGCTTTTTTCCGTATTTTCACAAATACGAGTCAGGTCAGAAAACAACTTTGACCTTAAATTTACAACGCTTCTCGCAAATTCCACAACATAACATTGTCCCATAAGTTTCTGACCTTTATAATTGCATTTTAAGTTAAATCTTAAATAACATAATACCTAGGCTTTGCTTTCTGTGAATTGTATATTTTTCTGAATGTATTTGCCCAATGATTTATGAAAACAGACAATCTAATAAACTGGTACTAACCAGAAATAGCGATGTCCACCATTATTTCACCGTTTTTGGTACACTTAAAGTTTTAAACTAATTTTATGACGAAATAGTGCACAAGAGGCAGCTAAAATATCCAGATCACCAATTATATTCTTAAAACACAAGTTGCTATTTACCTGATATTGTTAAAGTTAGGAAACATAAGTTTGTGTGTTTTTATCATCAAGAGATAATGTGCGTAAATTGGGTAGTGATAGGGGCCTAGTTGCTAACTTACTTGGGAAATGCTTAATGGTCAGTCAGCTATCAAAGCACATGCCTGTGAATGTGCAAGAGTTTGTTTGTCAGCATAATTGATATAAAAACTAGGCCTAGCTACTGATGGCTTGATAAACACCTTTAGCTACAACACTAGAAATAAACTGGTTAAGGCGAGGGGGCATCTCAGAAAGTATGGTTAGTCAATGTACTGCTAAAAAAAATCACAGGGCGAAGTCATTTTTGCTTTCCTCACAGAAGAAGGTGAAGTTCACATTTTTTAGGCAGCTTAGTCACCCACTTCACCTGGTAGCGTGACCCCTGAAATTTGAAAGACACAGATAGAGTACCACATGTGCTTCATCAAAGTTTCGTGTCCAAGTTACACGTACATTGAAAGACACTTCAGTACCACATGTGCTTCATCAAAACTTCAGTACCATGTGTGCGTCATAAAGGCTTCATGTCCAAGTTTAGGTTATACACAAATTTTTACTATAGAAAGTGGAATCTTGAAGAATAAAAATCTTGGGAATAAAGGTTGTTAGGATTTTGTCTGCAAGGTTTGCATGTTCATGATTTACTCTTTGCAGCTCCTGGACGTGGTGTTCAGTTTCCTTGCCAGGAAGACAGATTTTTACACAGGTGGATTACAGGGGCAGTCTGAAAAGGTATTTATCTTTGGATGCACCCCCCCCCAACAGATTCGTATGTGTGTGTGTATATATATATATATATATATATATATATATATATATATATATATATATATATATATATATACATACGCCACTCCCTCGATAACTCGCGCCCTGATAACTCGCGAACCCACTTATAACGAGGGGTCAGGTGCTTGGATCCCATTTTTTAAAACCAGAAATTACCCCCAAAAATAGATCCCTATTTTATGAACTTTATGGAAATCGCAATCAAATTAGGTACAAAATCTTCGATATATCACTCGTTTTATTGTCAAAAACAGTAGATAGGACCTGGAAATTTTAATCAACAATATGAAATACCAAATTTAAAAATAAGTCATACAATTTTTTTTACATTTTCTTTCCAAGTGACATTCCTAGCCCACCGCAATTAACGATATGTAAGGAAATTTTGATCAATGAAAATGTCACTTACGCTGAGTGGAGGCAGTACTTTAATAAATAAATACAAATTAAATAATTTTTTTATCAACTGAAATTTGTGTTCTAGTTCTGTCTTCTAGTTCCTTTTAAGTGTAATCATCATAAATGCAATGTGTCCTCTTCTAATTAAACGTAAAATGTGTCAATCTAACATAACAGCTATGTCTGCGAGCATTTCTGTGAGAACCTATTTAGGTGCCGACCGTGTTTTGATAACTGACTTGCAGAAGTATTTGTTGCATTGTTGCACTGAATTAAAAGCTGGCCTCCTTTGTATTAAAACGTTAATTATGTCTTTTGAATCAAATAATGGAGGTGAATAAAAGAAAAGTTAAAAGGCACGAAAATCCTACAAACTTAAAATCTGGCTGCCCCGGTCGTATGTCAGGTGAACTCACTTCATTTGATCAATTGAACACTGTTATAAATGTTATTGTGTATGTAACATAAACTACCTTAAATTAACTGACTCATGGTAACTGTGATCAAAGATAGCACGTCAACCAAGCGAAAAGAATACTATATTTCATAAAATAAAGAACTTGGTTTCACAGATACGGACCATTGTGGGCAAGCTAGTTTCAGAGAATTCTTGAACTGGCACTTTGAGATATCCTCAAGAATGATAAAAAGTTTCATTATTGCTTCCAATGAAATCACGATATCAATACTGTACTAATTGAACAGCACAAAAATTGAGATTCGATGTAGACGATTGTCTCACGAAAATTCGCTTGCTTTTTGAACAAAAGGAATCTTGTTTGGTGGTGTATCAACAGTTAGTCTAGTTCCCTGCTCTTTTCACTCCCAGTTTGGCAGAATACAATGCCATACCACTCCGAGAACCAGACTCATCAAGAAAACAAAAAGCAGTGACGTAATACACACGTTTTCGTGTAAACATAATGGTTATTGAAACCAATTGGAATGATCTTTCACATGTTGGACATTTTGAAAATAAATGTTATTTAAACAGAATAATGAACAACTTCATTGGAAAAATGCGTTATTAAAAATTATCGACGTGAATGTAAAATGAGGATTCAGTCATTAAACAGCAAAGTTCCCTAATCCTGACGCCCCCCCGCTGTTTTCTCGACATATATATATATATATATATATATATATATATATGCAACATCAACATCAAACCAGTCGTTCTTTTTCCTCTTCAAATACACTATCCACTGATGTCAGAAGTACATCCACCACCCTGCAAATCCAGCCCTTCCAAGGTAAGAATTATGGTGAAAAAATAAAATAGATGAGAAAAATATTTTTTTCACACTTCACAGATATTAAAATTTAATAACTACCAACACTCCAATTTACGGCAGGCTTTTGTATCTCTATACTTTGCAAGATCATATGTGTACCCAGTGGCATATGACATTGTACTACGTATGTCTGTTTTAAACATTTCATATCTGTGTGTGTTTGTGTGTATGAGAGAGAGAGTATCTCAGGGTGGATGGGAGTGCTTTTCATGTTTATGTGTGTGGAAGTTATTTCAAGATGCATGTGGGTGCATTTCATGCTACCAGTTGTGTAATGCATAGTTACATACATGTAGGTTCTGTGAAAGTTTTAGTCAAAATAGAATTTAACAACTGATACATGGATTTAACTTTTGACAATGAATGTTAGGTGTCTACTCTGAGTTCCAATCTCAAAGAGAGATTTTTGGTTGGGCAAGGAAAAGACTGCATCAGATATATGTTTAGAAGAGACAGTACAGTTAAGTTTGAATACTATTTGGAAATCAAAAAGATACATTAAACCAACAGAAAGATCTTTCAGCAAGAAACAAAATTTACAATCTCATAACTGGTTTGTTAAACATTGCTTATTTGTAATGGGAACTGAATTTTTTGCATCAGAACTAAAAGGAGTTCAAATTAAGACAACATTCTTTGGATGCTTTTCTGCTATTAGATGGTTTTCCATTGTCAGAACAACCATACTGAAATTTCAAGCACTGAAAGTATTTCTGCAGTGGCACTTGAAGTATTGAACTAAAAGGGCTGTATTTTATATTTCATTTGCAGATGATCATGGATAGATTCAAGAAACATCAAAAGATAGCTCTGGAGAAACAGGCAAAGTTGCAAGAGGAACGTGAAGAGGAGGAAAGGAAGAGGCAAGAGAAAATTGCCAAGAAGAAAGCTGAAGAAGAAAAAAGATTTGCTGAGGCCAGAGAGGAACCAAAAATAAAAGAACTGACAGATGAAGAAGCTGAAAGATTGCAGAAAGAGTTAAATGAGGTTTGATTCATATTCTTAGTGTTTGGAGAATACAGTGAGAGAATAGTGGGCTAATTCCCCTTGTTCATTGTCAGTTGTAGGATTGGGTGAGCTTACCATCTAAGGATGCAGGGTCATTTTAATGGTTGCATATGTACTTTGCTCTAGCTTCCCTTAAAGTGTATAAAGATCTAAACTAATACTTTTGATTATAATTGGGGTTGGTTGTACATGTCTTATAATTTGACATTCCTGCAGATGGAGAAGTTGTAGGGATTTATGGAGAAGCTGTAAGGTTAAGGAGTGGTTGGGGTGATTGTGATGATGGATGGAGACATGCTGCTTGTCTGCTTAGAATTTCATTATATGGTACAAGTACACATCTACTAGGCTTGAGCCAAGGCTTTTTTAATTGCTGAGAGAGAGTAGATAAAATGAGAATTGGTTGGGGTTATTTTGTTATTTTTTTTAAAAGTACACTATGGAAAGAGATGAAGAGTTGACTTAATTTGTTAAATTTGAATGTGATAAATGAGGCATCTAAAATGACCTCACTTGAAATATAAAAAAATATAAGCAAATATTTTCTCCAAGAAGAGGATAGATGGTCATTGCATTTTCTTACAAGAGTTAAATAGTTCTTAGAAATGAAAAGTAGGTGAGATATATTTTGAATCAGAATAGTGTGATGATTTTTAATTGGAAAAAAGGTATTATTGATTTGATGAAATAGCATTGGTATCAGTGATATTATTTCTGAATACTAGATGAATAAACATCAAATATTTCTCATTCACAAAGACCAAGTGCAGCAATCAAAATATGTTGCTTCCTACAGAGTTTAGGTTTAGTCTTGTAGTTTTTATGTGTAGAATGTCTGTGTGAAGTAAATGCTTGATATTTGCATATGCACAGGAAGTTAAGATCTTCAAAGATCACAGTGGTATAAATGTTAGTGAAGTTTCCTGAAACTTTTTTCAAGTCTTGATGGTACTTTGCATGTGATTTCAGGCACTTTTTTCATTTCTTTGAATTTAGTAATTTATTGTAATACATTAGAAGTCCTTCCACAACCCCACAAATTCAGCCTTCCTAGAGGGAAAAAATGCTCATGTCATTTTGGCTCATTTTAGCACCTTAAGTGCTAAAATGTCATCTGCTTACGAGGCTGTCAGATGAAAATGATCTCCTTGTGCTCTTTGTCAGATATGAGTGATCACTGGAGTTATCTCACTGAATTTTATTCCATCGTCCTCATATTTGAATGTTATACATCAAAATAGTTATTTTGCATATTAGTCATTAATTTCTTGATATGATAATCAATATTGCACTATTTTAGTACTTGACCTTGTCACAACTTACTTTAGTTAAAAGCTTCAGAACTGAGTTCATTTCAGTAACCATCTCCAGCATTTATTTCATTTCCCATGCCTAACTGACCTTTGGGTGGACTTATAGGTCACTGCTTCCGAGATGCTGCCAGGATGCCTGAGTGAATGAATCATGCAAAATTTGTTTGAATTCAAGCAGTAGGAGACTAGTGATGCACAAGAACTCCCGATAATTAGTTTAAAGTCACACATATGACTGTTTACTCTGCGCAGTATATAATTTTTTTTCACCCATTCACCCTTAAAGTGCTTGTCACAGTAGAGGTATCATAGTGCTTGTCACAACAACATATCTTTTTTTTAACTGTTACATTGGGCTCTGGAAAAAGTATTTTGTTGTAGTTTGAATCTTGTATCAAGGAAGTTTTGCAAATGCATGTTTAAAATACAGGCTACCTTGAAAACCCCAAATGGCTAATTCCCATGGTTCATCTTCAGATGATGATTTCATTCGGCAAATACTGGCTGATGATAGTGATGTCAGTTTATTTTTAAAGTTATGAAGTATATGAGGTTATTGGAGCTTGGAAAGTATTAATGGCGATATCAGGGAGTGATTTTGAATGGTCTTAAGTACAAGTCTGATGTACATGCTGGATAGACAAAAAACAGTTTGCATGCTGCAGTATATCCAAATAAATGTGGAAAAGGCAGAATAGCAAGCTGAATTAAAATAAAGACAATTTGAAAGTAAAGTGCAATTTTCATTTCTTTTCTCAAACAATTTACCCCAGTGGGATCTTGTGCTACAAAACCATATAACCCTATAGGGGTCAAGATACTTATGTGATGGAAATACATCCATTTAAACAAGAATTTTATGGTATTGATGAACTTCACAGCATTATGGAACAGATAGGAAATTTGGCATAGTAGTTAGTAAAGCACTGATTCAAGAAAGTGAAACTTTTATGTTAGTCAAAAGTCTTATTTTGGAACAGAAGCATCCAAAAGACAATACTCATGAGTTTAGGAAAATTAAACGTAACAACCATAAATAACAGCTTCCAAATTTGTTCCATCTGGCTAAGCTAGCTATGTATATGCCCCTTTGGACAGGAGACTATGAAAGGGGCTTCTTGGCACAGAACACTATTCATTCACAGGTAAGGAACAGATTATGCTCAGAAACAGTTAGCAGATTAATGCTTGAGAAATGGATATTGAAGTGTTGGGTAAATATTGAACTATGGCCGTTTCCCTCTCCCCCTTCTTTCCATGATTATTTACCATGTGTTCTTGATTGGCACCTAAGTTAATTAAGATCAGTAATACTTAATCAATGAAATTGATCATTCTGTGCTTCTTTGTTGATGGGCACAGGGTTTTCAGTAAGCAGGCATGTCTAGCATTCAGTGCTAGAATGAACAGTAATGATTTTTGAATCTTTATTTTCAGGGGTATTTTACACCCCCTAGGGGTGCCAAATATGAACTATAAGGATCAGTTGGCACAGTAGTGCAATCTGAAATGAGCACTTTTTAAAAATACCTTGAACAGCTGAATGATCCAAGAGGAATAATTTGTGTGTTTGTTTGTTTGTGTGTGTGTGTGTATATATATATATATATATATATATATATATATATATATATATATATATATATATAAAAGTAATTATTGATTTAACCAAACTTTACATGTGTATATTTCACTATAGTATCTGAGACAAGTCGAATGATCTCTTCCATCCATGGTATCAGGTTCAAGGTCAAAATACATGAGAGAAAATTTAGAACAGTAATTATCTTGAGAATCAAATGACTCAGGCATAAAAGAAAATACTGTTGTTACCAAATTTAGTATTTTGGAGTTTCACAAGAACATCTGAGATCATAGTTTCAGTACTTGGCAGTTGAAAAAGGAGAAAGCAGAGGAAATAAAGAGACTTGACAGATTCTTTCAGATACTTTGAGCCAGTAAAGCATCAGTTGACTTTTTCTTTTCTTACAGCAAGTATCATAAAAAATGAATTTGCCACCAAATTTTCTCATTTTATTTACCTGTAGAAAAAAGAGCAGATAGATGACAAGGGAGAGGTTAATGATGCCAATGAAAACAAGCCTGATTCTGGTGAAGAGGTACCTAAGGTAAGCTTTTATCATGAAGACAGATTGGAAAATAGCCGAAAGTATGACATTAAAAGCGTGCATATTTCAGTTTTTTTTGTGTATTTTAGGGTGAGAATAGAGAAATGCAGGGGCTAAGGTCAAATGGCATATAATGCTCAATCATTTGAAAGTACAATATAACAGATTAACCAGGACTCTGTGTATCTCAACCATTGGTAAATATTAAACTATTAACTGTGGACTTTAAAGCACGTCTGCAATTTCTGTATCATCTGGCAGAAAGACAAAACATTTTTTAATGCTAGACTGTAAATTACTGGATTTGCCAAGTGAAATATTTGTGATAATTCACTGGAGTGAAATACAATAAATATTTACACTGCTACATCATTAACTTTAGGACCAAAATATTGGAGCAATTTTTAGTTGATTGCATAATCTAGTGGTAAGTATGGATGCCTAGTGAACATACAAAACAAGTTCAGGTTCATTAATATGCATTTTTTCTTAAGCTAGGATGGTGAATCATGTTACAGTGGAACCTGTCTTGAAAGACCACCCCTTCTGCCAAAAAATAATGGTCTCACAAGACAGGTGGTCTCTCATGACAGGTCATAACATTATATAATCAGTAAATCTGTACATGGAGAACTTGGTATCTCAAGACAGGTGGTTTCTCATAGCAGTGGTCTCTCAAGACAGGTTTTACTGTACCATTGATATTGTCCATTTGAATATAACACAACAGAACATAAATGGTAAACTGCTGACATTATTGTGAGGGGTACAGCAAAAAATCTATTGATTTATTGCTATCCAATATGTTTGAGGATAAAATAAAAACAAAGTTTGCTTGCTTCGAGTGAGTCACAGATATAATTCATCTTGTGGGTGAAAAACTTGAGTATTTTGACCCATTAGATAAAATAGACCTGTTATTCACTCTTTTCAAGCAAATATCCACTCTTTACTTATAATGTAACATTAATTGTTGCAACTGAAACCTGGGGTTATGTCATTATTATACATTACTACATCATAGTCCTTGGGCAAGGCACTTAATTCCACTTGCTCTGCTACTAAGTCTACTTGAATGTGTTGCTGTGCCATAAGGCACTGAACCAGAACCAAAACTACTTCAGTATAGAACCCAGGTGTGCAAATGGTTTGTGGTAATTGACTGTTGATTGTCATGAGTGAGCAGAATGGAAGCCAATAATGAAAGATGCTCACATCTCACCCAGTGGAATTATATACATCATTGAACATTGAATTATACCATATTTCACTGATGAATTGCCTATGCGCAAAAGTAAGCCCAGCCTCCACTTTGAGAAACTTGTTCAAGACATGTGGTGGTGGGGTGTCTCCCAGTATAAAGTCATAGTTATCTGCAAATGTACATACTGTTTTAAAGAGTATAAGTTTTCCTCCCTTTTTTTATAGTTAAGCACCATGAAAAATGTGATTATTTCAGTATATAACAAATATGTAAAGTTGTTAGATATATTGTTTCTTCAAACTTAAAGTAATGTTGGGTCACTCTCTTAAAATCATTAACTTGTAAAAGTTAATTTCAAACTTGTCAGTTGTCAAGAATTATTTTAACTGTAAATGAAATACTTATTTTACTGTAATAGTACAGAAGCTTCACCTGGATTCATCAAATTTGATGGAGGGGATGCATCTTGAATTCTACAACCTCACCACAAAAGTGGGTTACTGTGACTCTTGTTTTATGCTTAACTAATGGGTTAAATTTGGCATTTTATGTTGTTTTTTCTAGCACTGTTAATGTTTTAATCATTAAACTAGATGATTGCCTGCATCTCTATTAGTACCAAACTCTTGCAACAAAAGGCGGTCATTTTGACCAACATATAATAGTTTACTGATTTAGGTTATGTTTTTGGCATTGATCTCATATCTACATTGGTTTTTTGAACACTTTATATTTCACCTGGATTCATGAAACTTGGTGTGGGATACATCTAGATAAATGCTACATCCTTATAAAATTAGGTCCGTGACACAAATATCCCATGTGTCTCAGACTTGGGTGAGTGGCGTGTGTTATAAGTTTATTTCTCAAGCGCTGTTCATGCTAGAATCATTAAACTAGATAATAGTATGTACATCCATTACTCCCATACTATTGTGACCTCGTACATCTTTCCAAGTTATGTACATCTGTTACTCCCACACCATTGTGACATCGTACATCTTTCCAAGTTATGTACATCCATTACTCCCACACCATTGTGACCTTGTACATCTTTCCAAGTTATGTACATCCATTACTCCCACACCATTGTGACCTGGTACATCTTTCCAAGTTACGTGCATCCATTACTCCCACACCATTGTGACCTCCTACATCTTTCCAAGTTACGTACATCCATTACTCCCACACCATTGTGACCTCGTACATCTTTCCAAGTTACGTACATCCATTACTCTCACACCATTGTGACCTCCTACATCTTTCCAAGTTACGTACATCCATTACTCCCACACCATTGTGACCTCGTACATCTTTCCAAGTTACGTACATCCATTACTCCCACACTTTTGTGACCTCGTACATCTTTCCAAGTTATGTACATCCATTACTCCCACACCATTGTGACCTTGTACATCTTTCCAAGTTATGTACATCCATTACTCCCACACCATTGTGACATCGTACATCTTTCCAAGCTATGTACATCCATTACTCCCACACCATTATGTACATCCATTACTCCCACACCATTGTGACATCGTACATCTTTCAAAGTTATGTACATCCATTACTCCCACACCATTGTGACATCGTACATCTTTCCAACTTACGTACATCCATTACTCCCACACCGCCATTACTCCCACACCATTGTGACATCGTACATCTTTCAAAGTTATGTACATCCATTACTCTCACACCATTGTGACCTCCTACATCTTTCCAACTTACGTACATCCATTGCTCCCACACCATTGTGACCTCCCACATCTTTCCAACTTACGTACATCCATTACTCCCACACCATTGTGACCTCCCACATCTTTCCAACTTACGTACATCCATTACTCCCACACCATTGTGACCTCCTACATCTTTCCAACTTACGTACATCCATTACTCCCACACCATTGTGACCTCCTACATCTTTCCAACTTACGTACATCCATTGCTCCCACACCATTGTGACCTCCTACATCTTTCCAACTTACGTACATCCATTGCTCCCACACCATTGTGACCTCCCACATCTTTCCAACTTACGTACATCCATTACTCCCACACCATTGTGACCTCCCACATCTTTCCAACTTACATACATCCATTACTCCCACACCATTGTGACCTCCCACATCTTTCCAACTTACGTACATCCATTACTCCCACACCATTGTGACCTCCCACATCTTTCCAACTTACGTACATCCATTACTCCCACACCATTGTGACCTCCCACATCTTTCCAACTTACGTACATCCATTACTCCCACACCATTGTGACCTCCTACATCTTTCCAACTTACGTACATCCATTACTCCCACACCATTGTGACCTCCTACATCTTTCCAACTTACGTACATCCATTACTCCCACACCATTGTGACCTGGTACATCTTTCCAACTTACGTACATCCATTATTCCCACACCATTGTGACCTCCTACATCTTTCCAAGTTATGTACATCCATTACTCCCACACCATTGTGACCTCGTACATCTTTCCAACTTACGTACATCCATTACTCCCACACCATTGTGACCTCCTACATCTTTCCAACTTACGTACATCCATTACTCTCACACCATTGTGACCTTGTACATCTTTCCAAGTTACGTACATCCATTACTCCCACACCATTGTGACCTTGTACATCTTTCCAACTTACGTACATCCATTACTCCCACACCATTGTGACCTTGTACATCTTTCCAAGTTATGTACATCCATTACTCTCACACCATTGTGACCTTGTACATCTTTCCAAGTTATGTACATCCGAGCATATAAAGAAGCTCTTTCTCACCAGTGCAGTTGGAAGCATGAATGTTTACCCAGTGTTAAATTTCCATATCAAGGACTGTACATTGTATATATTGTGATAGGTTTCCATCAGTAGGTTAGCTGTGTATTATACATGTGATTGAGTGTAGGGATTAGAATGGCGGACAGCATGCATTTCATGTGAAGTGTAGCTGCAGTGGCTAATCAAGGTAAATACTGATGCATGAACTGTGAAATAGATTTCTAATATAATTCCAGTATAACATGGGCTGCTACTCCAAGGTTATTCAAAGCCTGTGGCTTTTGCCCAGTCAAGTCGGGTATCTGGGGATGGACATTAATACAGTACATACTCATGTATAAGTTTAGTCCAACTGCAGACTCGTAGGCCCTGATCTACTGTTGCATAATGCACCAGCATATCACTGTGTTTCTTTTATTGCTTATTCCTTAATGAACTGCATAAACACAGTTCTACTGGAGCATTATGCAACAGCTGAATTGGGTTTGTGCAGAGTGCAGTTTGACTTGTAAGCATGTATATATGGTAGTAATTTCTGAAGCAGTTTTTAAGCAAAATGATTTAAAAAAAGAAGACATTTTTTTTATTCTCTTAACTTGCATACTGTCACACAATATTCTTTTTATCAATTCATTATGGTACCTGTTCTTTGATATTGTAGAAAAGAATGTTCTTTTTTTAAAAATAAAATTTTGTTGTGTTTTTTATGCCATGTCGTGAGGGCCAGCATTTTGGTATCGAGATCATGTTAGTCTGAATTTATTTACTGCTTGAAAACAAATCTGTGCAATACCTTTCCATTCCACTGTTGATGTTCCAACCAAAAGGTCTTAAACTTTTTAAAAGAGTACAATTTATATCAAACGTTTGACTTTGTATTGGAAGGACTTTTTTGCCATTATCTTTTTCTGTATCCCATAATTTGGGATATTCAGACTTGCTGGGAACTATATAGCTAGGGTTGTGCTGATGTGCCAGTGTATTCTAGACAAGCATATAATGGCTGCTTGAGACTACTTAAAGGTTAGTAGATGTGAGCTGTGTAATCATTAATTACATTCAGGTTTCTAACAACATCATAAAAGTGACTTATGTGATTGTCCTTTAGGGTAACCTTATCACCAAAAATTATTTTACTAATAATAGAAAAACATATCAGCAGAGACTTTTACCAACTTAGACTAAAATGTCTTTGCATTGAGACCTTTTAGTTTGGAACAGATGATGCGTGTGTGTGTGTGTGTGTGATTTAGATTTTTAACATAGCTTTGACAATTTTTCAGTAATATCGCTACGATGTCTGCAGTGTGACAGTTTATAGTGATGTTTAGCACTAGGGCATCATGCCTCAGACATGTAGCATGATGTCCCACCCAGTCACATTATCCTGACACCAGGCCAACCAGTCCTAACACTAACCTCTTAATGCTGAGTGCCAAGTGAGGCAGCTGTTAGACAGATGATGCTGACTTACCAGCAGATGTGAAGGACGAAAGCAAATATGGAGATGTTTTGAAATAGTTGTGTTTTCATTACATGCAGTCAAGAGCTTTAGAGGAAATTTCTGTAGCAAAGTATTGTCTAGACACAGATTTCTTGACCAACTTCTCTTACATTTAGCTGTTACACATGTCAGCCAGCTATTGCACTATATAATGTCGCGCCGACAATTTAATGTGTATTTGGCAATGTAGAATTTTTGTATTTACAGTCAGCTGAAGAAGAAGAAGAGGATGAGAAAGACAAAGGAAAACTGAAGCCTAATGCTGGCAATGGTGCTGATCTACCAAACTACTCATGGACACAGACATTAAATGAGACAGAAGTAAGGGGAAAAGTTTTCTCAATGACTTAAGCACATTTACTACATTTAATATTATGATTATGATTCCCATACTTTTAGTAATTGGATACATTGTGATAGCCTTCATCTGTCTATCCATATATTCTAAACAGCTGGAATGTATAATCGTCAAGCAGGGTACAGTTTTATGGGCCCCTGCTCTTGGGCTTTCCAAATGGGGACAGAATGACAAGTAAAAAAAAATTACTGTTACAGTGACATTTTTTGGATATTTAGTTGCCAAGCTTAAGCACAGGGACAGGTGAGAGGAATGTGTGTAATGAATGGGAACAAAACTTAGAGGGGCTTGTATAAATTTCCATATGGTAGACAGCAAATTAGATGGGTTAGTACTGTAGTGACCCTCATGTAAATCTATTCAGAGCTCTAAATAAAAATTTAATTAGGGTCTTTTTATTTCTTATAAAAATATTCAATGGGGATTGTGTGAACAGGAATTTTTTTTTCAAAATGATACTTGACAGAGTTTTGATCATCAGAATGGTAATTGTGTGTTTAAAATAGAATCAGATGGATCAGTGACAAATAATTCAGGGTGAGTTTGATTATTTAGCTCCATGGTGACTTTGTCTTAATCATAGTGATTTATTCACTGATCTGAAACTTGTCCTAATAGAATATTTTATACTGGTTGAATTCGCAATTATAATACATGGACTGTATTTGTGGTAAGACATTATAACTTAATGGCAATGGCATATGTGGAAAAAACATCTGCATCGTTAGTAGTTTTCAAATGGCATCGCAAAAAAATAATAACATGTGCTGTGTCTGAAATTTGTATTTCTATAAATGCACTGACAAACAGATAAAGAGAGTTCTTTTTACATGAGCTTCAATAATTTTATATTTTGTTTTTCGTAGTTAATGTGGACACTGCATTCCATTCACCCTTGAAAGTTCAAAGCTTTCATTATATACAATTTGGCCCCCAAGAAAAGTAGCCAGGAGTTGGTATAACTCTTATGGGATGACCTCCTTTGAACAATTACATGCTGCTATTGTCAATGTTGTAATTATAAATCTTTTATTTCTTTGATAATAATATAAAGATTCTTCAAAGGAAACTTTTTATAAAGCTTAATGCAGTGTTCAAGGCAGATTAATGAAATAACTGAGATGGGAGAATGAAGCCTGTGCACTAATGTAAGAAAGAACCATTTGACAACATGGCAACAGTTTTAACATTATTAGGACTTTGACCCTTTGAGGGTGAGTTGAGTGCATACTGTCTTTGTTAATGGGGGAAAATGGCATGTAATTATTAAAAACTTGTGTAAATGTACTCTGTCAGTGAAGCCAAATTATCTCCTCTGCTGTGTGTTAGATGTCTAGTTTAGTCCTTTTGATAATTACTGGCTATTTTTAACATCAGTAATTATCAAAATAAAAAGCACAGTATTGTTCAGCTCATCAGATGGACATCATAAAGTAAATATCGTATGTTAACAATTCTGGCTTCTCTCTCTCTCTCATTATGAAGCGTATTTGAAGGTTACCAGACTTGAACCAGTCAATCTTATGACAAGCACACTTCCTTCTTAAACATGGGGGATTTAGAGTAAGAGCTACTTATTAATTTGACTGTGGTATTTGAAGAAATAAGTTGTTGCAAAAAAATGTCAAAATGTCATCAGACACTACCAGTTTTGATGGAAAAGTAAAAACAATTCATTTAAACAAAGGAGGGAGAGAGCTATATGATCATTGCATAGAAGTTTGACATCAAAAGGATTAGAATAATCATATTCATCTATACATTCTACAGCCATTGGGTAATGGAATGGATGAAGAATGATAGTTTAGTGTATTGTTTGTACCCTGATTTTATTGATGAGGTTTTCAGATGGTTTTGATTGATTGATGATTATTCATTATTAATTTTAATAGCATTAATATGTTTTATCACATTGATTTCATAACACTGATGAAACATTTAAATTGAAAGATTGAATAAATTATTAAAATATTAGTTACTCCTTTCTTACTTTATATGTCATTTATTCTCACTTCTGTCTGATCCTCCTCTAGAAAGTCCACCCCTCTTACTAGGTGACATTCCTGCTGCAGAAGGGTGACCTGGTAGGGGGAGGGAATCTCTCTCCTATAATAGCACTTAAAAGTTTGAATGTCAATTTTCATATTTTTCTATTTTTACAGGTCAAAATTCCATTTAAGGTTCCCTTCGCATTGAAAGCAAAGGATGTGGTTGTGCAGATAGATAAAAGGGTGTGGTTTTCATCTTACGGTGACAATTTTTTTGCTATTTATAAATTTCCCACTACTGCATCAAGCACAAAGAACACTGCATCAGCATCATTGGTTTTGACATAACAAATCATTTTTTGTATTCACTTGGCAGAAGGTGGAGTTGTATTATGTTATGAAGTCCATCCATCTCTCTGTTATTTTTCCCCCACACAGTAACTCAAATTGTTTACAGTCAGCAGTTACAAAACTTAATGGATGGCTTGCACTTGGAATGAAGAAAACCTTATCTGTCTTGGGGTCATAAGCTCAGAGGTCAAGGTTACTGAAGAAGAAACATGGTATGTACACAATAACTCAAGTTCATCGTCTGCAGTTACCAGTTTGGGACAAAGAAGAAGGTTACAGATTTTGGTGACAGAAAGTCAAATGTCAGGTTCACTAAGTGGAAGAAGAAAAACGGTTTCCACACAGTAACTTGTTCATCATTTATGGCTACCTAACTTTGTGGATGGCTTGCACTTTTAATATCTGGGTGAAAAGGTGGAAAGTCAAACTAACTGTGACTGAAAGGATACAAACGGTTTTTGGATAATAATATTAATTCTACATCACATACATGGACCAAACTTTCTTTATGGCTTGCGCTTCTTGTAAGAGAAAAGTCTTTCGATTTGAGGTCAGAGGTCAAGATCACTGTGACTTTGAAAGAAGTCAAATTTATCTGCACAAGAACATTAATTCTACATCACAAAACAAGACCAAACTGTGTATGGCATAAACTTGGAGTAAGGAAGAAGTCTATTGATGTTTGAGTGAAAAGGTAAAAGGTCTAAGTCATTGTCACTAAAGGAAGGAACATGGTCTCTGCAGACAAATTTTCAGTTGTCTGTATAGACGATTATTAAACAGGATATAGACATCTGATGTGATATTACTGTACTGATGTTGGCATGTTTTTACATAGAGTGCAGTGTTGCATATTACAGTAGGCACTTAAACAAATAAAAACAATATTTTTTAGCTTTCATGTTCGAAATAAAGCCCTTGGCTGATTAATGAAATGTTTCTTTTGTTGTCATAAAACCGAACACTATAAAACTTAAGATAATTTGTGAAAAATGAATTCTGACTTGTAATATTGACTGAGAAACAGATGGAAGTTGTCTTGTGATATTTAAAAAAATTGGTTTCTAGTGGTATATATAGCAAATTAAATAACTAAAATATTTATTTCCCAAATGAATCTTTTGATGTCTAGCAAAGAAGTATTTTGCAGATACATATAGCTATGACATGTTTAACAAAAGCCGTAAACTACGTGTCTTTTTTGTGGGTACAAATGTATCTTCCATATCTTTGTATAAATGAGTTTTTTAATATGCAAAAATGAGATAATAAACTAATGCAGACTGACAGAAATACTTCATGGTTTCCAAATTCCAGTTTAATCATCTGCCAAGAAATCTGATAAATATTGTTAGTAATAATCTTTATATAAACTTGGAAATAACTTGATAGATGATTCTTTTAGGAAATGTGGTGAAACTGGACACAGATTTTATTTGAGAATGACCAGCTTGTCACTGTCAGGATGTGAACAATTTTTAGCTGTACTGGTCATGTCTGAAAGACCTTATATGATATCCTGTTGTCCATTGTCTATCATC
Source organism: Megalonaias nervosa (assembly GCA_016617855.1). Classification (NCBI taxonomy): domain Eukaryota; kingdom Metazoa; phylum Mollusca; class Bivalvia; order Unionida; family Unionidae; genus Megalonaias; species Megalonaias nervosa. Next base: position 18,121 of record JAECUM010008851.1, on the reverse strand, counting down.
TGATGTCTGTCCATCTGTTAGCTTAAGTGTGTTATCAGTAGCCCTGTAAACTACTTGGAGGACTGCATGCACTGAATCTTTACACTTTCATTCATCTCAAGGTGTGGTTGGTTCTCAATGAAAATCATGCTTCTCAGACATCCAATATGGCCTGCCAAAACAGCCATCATGGAAATCTTGTTATTGCTCCTCCTTCTAAATGGATGGTCATATCAATATGGTTTTCTCTAAAAGACTTATGGTTGGTCCTAAATGAAAAAGGTGCCAATCTGACATTCAGTATGCCACCCAGGTAATCATCTTGAAAATCTTATTGCTACCCCCTCTTCTTTGGGTGGTTATATAAATATGGGATTTTTACTAATAGACAGCATGTGAAGTCTGGTTAGTCTTAAATGAAAATGGTGCTGATCTGATGTCCCATATGGCCACAATGACGTCCATCTTGAAAATTTTGTTATCCCGTATTCTAGGTCAATATGACATCTTCAGATGATGCATTGTGAACTGCCTTCAATCTTCAAGGTCAAGGTAATGGCTCAGTGTTTCAAGTTTTCCATCATACATTCTGTTCAGCTTTATAACTAAAGAGCTGTTTGAGATTATAGGATGCAACTTTATACATTTATTCATCATTCCTGGGTGTGTTATGTACTACATTGTGGTCTTATATCCAAGGTTAACATCATGGTGTTATATGTTTAATTTTGTCATTACATAATCTTTTCTACTTTGTATTTTTAGAGCCATAGGAGATGAAACTTGCTATAACTATGTATAATCGTGAAAAGGTGTTGCATACCACATACTCAGCGTCTCGCATTCCCCCATTTTCGTTGATTTCAGGGTTCAGTATACAAGATCACGGATCAATACTTTTTTTTTTTTAAAAAATTTGGTCAAGTTATATAAATAAATAGGTACAAATAAAGTTTGATTTGTTCTATGCAAGCCACAAAACTTGCAGTGAAAGTTTTAATTCTAAGTATATGTGTACTTCTATATCAGAATCAAGCATACATTAATGATCTCCAATTCTGGTGGATATCTGATTCCAGACAATATGGTATCTTTTGTTAAATCTAACTGATTATGACATTTGACCCTCAGAAGTGACCTAAAATTTATGAATACTGTTTTCACAAAAGGACACAAAAAATGGATGAAGCATTGTTTCTTCATCTTCAGCCTCATTACAAAAAGTAAATGATGATTCAGAGATTTTCATTTTAAACAATCGTCAGCTTCATTACAAAAAGTACATAATGATGATTCAGAAATTTTCATTTTAAACAATCTACTATCAGTATGGAGAATTCTGTGGAGGACTGTGTTGAAAACTCTGAGGACCTGTATCCTCAATAGTAGAGAAGAGAAGGAAAATAATGATTCCCAACTTTCTTGTGAGTAATTTTGATTTAAAATAGAGTTCCATTTAGTTTCCATTTTAACAGAAGTCTTTTGTGTTTCCTCATATATAATATATAAAATGAGTTTTGTCCATCCTCCTCAGAAGATATATCTTTTCCTGTAGTGGTGATTCTAATTTCATAGTATTTCTAATAATGTTTTTCCATGTTTCCCAGTATTGCATCAAGGACTCCATAGAAATCTACAAAAGTGATATTCATCTTAAATTTTTGTATGAACTCATCTGGAAGGAACTTGCCAACTTCCTTAAGTATGTCATTATTAAGAAATACAGACTTTTAACACCATTTCTTCAGAAAGAATGCATTATGATTTATCATGATATAGTTGGTATGCCACAGTGGCATTGATAAAATTTGTTCAGGGATTGTGTTGAGATAGTCATCTAATTCCAGCCATGAAGATAATACATCTGTCAAAAAAACTGCTAAAGCTATGTGAATCTATGTGGAGTCCTTCTTTCTTTTAAAAAAAAAAATACATTCCTCTACTCTCTTCAAGTTTGTCTATAATAAGTTTCCGTGGTGAATGGTTCGGTAGATCTAATTAATTTTTTTTATCCATATGATCTTAACTGAATGAAAAAAAGATTGTTTGGGATCTTCAGCCGACCATCTTGATAGTCATTGACTAGAATTAATTCCAGAGGTGTAAAATATCCAGAGTGATTCCAAGTTATATGTTTTGTTATCCTTAATTCTTTACCACAACTCCTTTTTGCATCAAACCATATGATCTGGGTTTTGTCAAAATTCACCCCCAATTTAGAGCAACAAAAGAAGCAATCTTGAATATTCAAAGCAGTGTTGATGGAAATATCATGATCAACTAATAAGAGAGCCGAATCATCAGGATAAATACGTATTAGAAATTCAGAGCCGTTAATATTTATACCATTTATATCTGGATTGTTTTTAGAGCAGCACTTTATAACTGAAGAACTATTATGAATGCATATGGGGAATGGGGTCACTGTGTCTGACCCCATGCTCTATGTAGAAAAACTGAGAGCAGTGTCCACTTTTTAGTGCACAGCTTGATATATCATGATAAAAAGTTTGAAATCATTTTCAGATAGGTGGACCAAAACAGAAAAATTCTTAAGACTTTTCTGGAAAAGACCTTTATATTAAATCACAGATGTTTGAAATCAAGAAGAACTTAAAGTGGTGGGATGTCATCTTCCTTTGCTTTTTTTCAGTTAAATAAAAAATGAGGCATGTACAGACACCATTTATATGTCAGTATTAGAGTTTGGTTGTCTTTCAGCTCTTTAACTTGAGGGCTGTTGAAGATTAATGGATTTAGTTCATTACACTTTTATATTGTCACAAGAAAATATATTGAGGTTAAAGGTCAATATTTATGGGCTTTGTGTTTCCACTGTACATTATAGAAGCTGTTTGAGATAAGATAATAAACATTGGTACACTTTATGGCATCTCCTGTATTACACTCAAGATTTCATCTTCATGGTCAAGGTCACTTTTAGATTTTTATATATCCCTTTTCTGTACTATTCCTCTGATGCCCTTTAAGATAAGCCAATGACGTTTGGTCCCTTTCTATGTCTGTCCAATAATTTTACAGCTCTGTCTTAATGTTCATGAATTTAATTATTATATACCTCTGTCTTCATGCTGCGTAAAATGAGTTTTTACCACATTTCTACCATCTCAACTAAACTTCATTTGAAATTCTTTTACCAGCACATAAAGGCAGGATTAAAAGGACATCCTTTTGTGTTAGATGGGGAACTCCATAATGATATAAAGGTGGAGGACTCGACATGGTGTATCCAAGAAAAAAAAGACTTAATCATCTCACTGGAAAAGGTAAGAGAACTGGGTTTTAGGATTTTGTGCTGGGCTGGTAAAACAGTTGCTGATAATGTTGAATACAGGCAATAATTAATATCTGAACATAGTTAAGATGGACAAGTTAATGTTATCAGTGTTTTTTGAACAATTCCAGATTTATGTATTTGTTGCCTTGCTTGTTTCTTTGATTAAAGCAAAACAAGAAGTTGACTAGATGGAATTTACTCTTCCCCCCGTCTTTGTAATCACATTAGTGGCAAATAAAAGTGGAGCAATGACTGAATTTTAAAAAAAATGAAAAATAGTATGTAGATCTTCATATAAAAATATACAATTTAGAATTATTTTTGTACAAGGTTAATTTCAGGAATACTTCTTACTTAAGTCAGGGTCCCCAGGTAGCTGGGTCGTCTAAGACTCTGACCTTACAGATCACAGACATCTCACCTATGACCACATGGTTTTGAGTCTTGACTCAGTCAACATGGGTGTGTGAGAAAGTTTGCTAGTAGCTTCCCATGGGTCAGTGGTTCTTCCCAGAGTCTTCTTCACCAGATATACTGGCCTCCATGTATAGCCTATCATATGCTAAAAATGGCATTAAACTCACAAGACACAATTACTCCTGAATTAAATCATTGATGATTTTGCTTGTCTTGATAATTATTTCATATGACAATGCATACAAGAAGTTGTGTATTTGTAACAGTTCAGGTATATGAGGTCACTTAATATCTGGACTGGATCTTTTTATCTGGCCTGTCTATTTATCTGGCCTTTTTATTTAGCCTATCTGGACTGGATCTTTTTATCTGGCCTGTCTATTTATCTGGCCTTTTTATTTAGCCTATCTGGACTGGATCTTTTAGTCAAGTAGTATGTGCATCTGAGACTGATGAACCTAGCTTAGTTCCTGACCACCAAAGTTAAACTTTATGTCCCCCTCCTGTTACATTTGGAAGACTGTCTCATTCTTACTAGCTGGTAGCCCTGTTGTTAAGAAAGGGTTTCAGCTGCATTCAGAGGTGGATTGGGGTGACATTTGAGGATAGATATTGAGGTAGTTTACTTAAAGCGTAGTGATATTTATGCTTGTCTTAGTAATTATTTCATTTGAAATATAAAAGAGACATCTTTTATTGATAGTGGTTTAGATATATGAGGCCACTCACTAACCAACCTGGCTGATCTGGACTAAATTTAGGGGTATGTATCCATGGCTGAGTCAGATAAACTGAGTTTGTTTCTTGATGGTGATAGTTTGACTTTGTATCCCCTCCCATTACAAAATAATTTAACAACTTTACCTTCACAACAAACTAGAAACTAAATGAGGTAATTTTTTTATGCTTTGCTTAGTTGTTGGATGTCATAGTCCATTTTTATACTTGGTTTGAGTTGTAATTTGCAGTTTGTAGAGAGATAATATGATTATAAAAAGACCATGCCATCATCATTTAATGTGTCAAATCTGGGACAGAGTTGTATGTACATTCAGATGCATCTTGGTCCACATTTTAATAGGATCATGACGGGTCTGTGTGTGTATTTATGTCTTTTAACCTGTTACAAATGTGAGTGGATTTCTTTGTGCGGGCAACTTATAATGCATATAAGAAATATTGCTGATGGAATTGACAGCTATAAATTCCTAATGTGTTTCATAGTCTTTCAAGCCTTTGGAAAAAAAAAAAGTGAAAAAGTGTATAAAATTAATGTTCTTATTCTTTCTACTACACTGCAGGTAAACAAGATGGAATGGTGGTCCAGACTTGTTACAACCGATCCAGAAATCAACACCAAGAAAGTCGAACCAGAGAATTCAAAGGTATGGATCATATACAGTAAAACCTGTTATGAGAGATCGTCCCTTCTGCCAACAAAAAGCGGTCTCTCAAGACAGGTGGTCTCTCATATCATGTTTGTACAAAAAGACCAGTTTCCAAGGTCCAGTTTCAGAATAGTTTAAAGAAAAATAACCACAATCACTATACATATATTCTATTCTTTAGTAATAGTTCTTGCTAAAATATTGTATGTATTCATCTAAAAACAAAATTATATGGCAGTAAAGATATACTTCTATCATTAAACATGAAATCGCATTTGCATTTGAAGATCACATACTTTTGGATAGGAAACCATTTCTGATGTACTCCTTTTCCTTTATAACATACAAAATCTGTTTAACCAATGTTTCAACTGCTTTTTTGCGAGTGGTCTGCTCTTTTTCACTTCTTTCAGTTAAAATAATTATTTTCGCCAGCCTTAAAATTTCTCTCTTTTTAGTTGGAGGTTCATCCATTGTTATTAAGGTTCTAGGTGTTAACATTATTAGTGCTCAGTTGTAATACTGAATGTTAAGATGGTTTTGACTAGGCTTTGGGAAAATATGACAAATCTACGCATGTGCATTGCATATCTAACAATTAATGAAATAAAAAGAAACAATTATCTCATCCAGAAACAGAACCATTTACTCAGAGACAAAAGTGAATGGCTTCATTCAAAGAAGACCTATAGGGATTAACTCTGTAAACAAAGTGTGTAACCTGGTCGCTCCAATTTGAATAGGTGACAGCTTTGTGATTGGGATGTAATCACTTAACTTTGGGGGAAGAACAACGCACATAACAAGTCTTGAACACTATCAATAGAATCCGGCAAACGATTCTCACTTGTTTAATAGACAATGACCTTATTCACCCCCAGGCAGTATAAATTAACTCTAAAGAAAATATATGCGACCACTACGTCAATTTTGGCACTACAATGGCAATTCATGACATGTACATTAGCCTGGTTTATGGACTGAGCATCTACAATGGCAAATCGTGACATGTATATTAGCCTGGTTTACGGACTGTAGACTGTAAGCCATTGTAGTGCCAAAATTGACGTAGTGGTACGTTAGCCTGGTTTATGGACTGTAGATGCTACAGTCCGTAAACCAGGCTAATGTACATGTCATGAATTGCCATTGTAGTGCCGAAATTGATGTAGTGGTCACATATATTTTCTCCAGAGTTAATCCATATTGCCTGGGGGTGAATAAGGTCATTGTCTGTTAAACGAGCAAGAGAGAATCGTTTGCAGAATTCGATTCATAGTGTTCAAGACTTGTGATTTATGTTGTTTTTTCCCCCAAAGTTAAGTGATTACATCCCAGTCACAAAGCTGTCATCTACTCAAATTGGAACGACCTGGTTACACACTTTGTTTATAGAGTTAATCTCTGTAGGTCTTCTTTGAATGAAGTCGTTGACATTTGGCCACAATCGTTTATTTTTTTAAAAATTCTTTTTGTGTTTGATCAGAACAATTGTTACTAATCAAGCGGTCTTTGTAACAGTTGATGACATACAGGTAAGTGGTGTCTGCATATGTTCTCGCGATACAGTCATTCATGGGGATGCTGGGTCCTACTTGTATATGTGATCTACTAAGGCCGGGAAGCAGGCTAAGTGCGGGAATAATTAGTCTGGTTCTCTGCTTCGCATGCTCTCCCCTATACAAATAGCGGAGAACAACGCATGGAGCATACGAAGCACCAAACCAGATTAGGGAATAATCTTCATGTAATTTAGTCTGGTTTACAACAGAAACTATGAACACTATAAGGATACCTACCAAATTTCAGATATCAGTAGCCAGCCTGTTTTTATTTTTTAATTTTAGAACGGTATGAGCGGTCGTTGTTACAGGGATTATATAAAGGTCGGTGGAGTTTATCCTCGTTTTTGCGATGCGGTCATTCATAGCAGTGTCAGAATTCATATTTTGCCAAGACATCATGGTCGCTGGTCGCGTTCAGCAGGTGGTCGTTCATGACAGCGTTTGTATAATAAAATCGATCCATGCATTATGATTGTGGTCGGATATGGCAGGTGGTTGCTCATAGCAGAGGTCGCTCATAACAGTTTTTACTGTGCTTACCTACCCACAAAGTTTTTTATATGTTGTTGGACATTTGATTTGTGATGGCAACAAGATAAGGGAGCTTTGTGATGGAGTTAGGGTGGGAGGTAGGGCTAGCCTCACCATATTAAAGTTAACAGCAAGTGTTTAGTCTTATATACTTACAGTCATTTTAATCCATAATGAAGCTAAAAATTAATAGAATAAGTTCATAAACAACTATCTTAGACCATATTCGGACTGGAAAAGCTGGAAGCTGTAATCATTGCGTCAACAGGAGTTTGACATTTCTTGCCTAAAAAAGCAATGAAAAGTTAAGAACAAGACAAAATAACTGAATCTATATTAAGAAGTATTTTATACATATTTATGTATAGATGCAAGTATAATTTCTGGGGGTTTTTTTTCTTAACTTTTCATTATTTTTTTAACGTATAAATAAACCTGAAACTTCAAGCTCTTGTGCTGCTTCTGTGTGACATGTTTTTTTTTTCTTCACTAGAATGTTGATCTTCTATTGCCTGACACTATTTCTGGTTTAGAACTAGCACTTTGATGTGGGAAAGGTACATTATACATTTGACAGAAACAGGACATCAAATCAGTAGATTGAAAAAATGTATCAATAGTTCGGCTTCAATATCAGTTTGATTTATAAATTTTGTGCCTTTTAAATGGGACTGAAAATAAAACAAGTGTATTTTTGGTCATAATATGCATTTTATTCACAATATGATAAAGCAGCAAGTTTTTAACATGAATCAGTCTCTGATGGCAACTGTTACAGTATTCTTTCATCTGTGATAAGTAAACATGATGGCAAGTGTTTCATCTCAACCCAAAGTTGCTGAACCAGCATCATCTGCTCTTATTAAAGTACAAACAGTTCCCACAACAGGTAGTGGAGAATCCCTCAAGGGAGATGGCCATCCACCATAGAGGCGTACAAAGGCAATGGAATATATTCTCAGTGGAGCACACAAGATCACTTGATACCAGTGTAGGAAGCCATACCTCATTTGCTAACTTCCTATGGCTCTTTGATGAGAAACAGCACAATTAAACCTACCATCCCAGTTTCACAACTTATGTTGGATTTGCAGGAGGGAAAATATTTCCCTTTCGAAGCTGCTTCTGATATATGGGGTCTGTTTTCCAGTCAGATTATCTAGAAGCTGTCTTACACACCGTAGGGGAATGGAGATGGTCTCTTTGGGGTAAGGGGATGTATCTCCCTCCATCTCTTGCCTATTCTCTTAAGGTATTATGATTGGGTAATGTATTTGAAGAAGAAGCAAATTTTTTCTCATAAAATATGTTTCTTTGATAATACTTAAGCAGCCATAATATACATACTCCCTCCCAGCCTCACTACAGTTACATCAATATAGAGAGCATGCCTTCTGCTCCAGTAATAACTGATGCACCAATCCCGGTATCAAGGAGAGATCACTCTGCCACCGAGGTGGGCAAATTACTTTTAGCTATTTAGTTAAAACATTTTAACCTGGAAGGGCTGGATTTGTGAGGTAGTAGTTCTCCTAAGGTATTATGAGTGGGTAAGTATTATCAAAGAAACATATTTTGCTAGAAAAAATTGGGATTTTTGCTCCTGCTTTTAATTTGACAAGATAATCATACGAGTATTCTTATATTTAACAATTGAAGCTCAAGATTTTATTGTGATATCAAAGTTTCAGAACCTTATATATGCTTTTAAATGTCAAAATGGTTTGGTTTGGTGTTTTCCAGTCGGTAATTTAGTGTCGTGGCAGTTGGAGTGAAGTGCCATGCTGAAGTATCAACTGAATTGACCGAACCAGGTTGATCCAATGGAAGAACTCAAACTTGCACTGTTTTAGTTGTCAGTCCTGCATCCTAACCATTGAGCTACTGTGGTTCCTAAAATACCAAAATAGAATGTATACTAAATTATTAAGTTTTGATAATCTCCAAATTTGGCTGATATTCACATTTATTTGCCAGCTATCTGACCTGGATGGAGAAACCAGATCGATGGTGGAAAAGATGATGTATGATCAAAGACAAAGAGAGATGGGGCTTCCTACATCAGAAGAACAGAAAAAGAGAGATATTCTCAAAAAGTGAGTGATGAGTTATTATGTACAAGTTTGTGAATACATGTGTTCATATAAGTGTAATAAATATTTTTGTATCCCCTGGTGTGTAACACGGGGTAATATAGTTATCCATGTGTACATCTGTCTGTCTGCAAGCATGTTTATTCCAGAGCATAGATCTAAAACCATTTAGGATATCTCTATAAAACTAGGTACACACATTAGACTAGTTGTCTTTTCATTTCCATGGCAAAACTAAAAACTGTTGAAGAGATACACTAATTAGGCCAATCAGCTGTTAATGCAACCTATATTGGTCCTAAAGAAAATATTTTTAAATAATTTTTCTCCTGATTTTGCCTTTAGATTTACTAATTGGTCAGGACTGATTTACTTTCAAGAAAAAGCAGTGTTAACGTATTAAAGTCTAAACAGCAAATAAAATGCTTAAATATTTTATTGAATTTGGCCTCTTGGCATTTGTGAAGGATGATGAAGATACTGGTGTGATTTAACCAGTTTTAGAATGGTCACTTGAACTTTAAGTTTCCGTCTTTTTATCCTGTTGCAACTGTTTCCAGAGAATACAGCCTAGCCTTTGCTGATTTTGTAGACCTGCCACCGGGATGATGCTGGCATTAATAAAGTTGTTGCCAAAAAATTGTCAAATCATTATTTTGTCACTATTTTCATAGTACTGTTCCACCGATTTATCTTGATATCCCTGTGACCAAGGTAATATTGTCTACTTAAGCAGATGTTGATATAAGTGGTGGGGGTAAAAAAAAAATCAGATTTCACATACAAGTGAAATTTTTAAGAGGTACCTGTTGTCAGTGAGTAGGATTTACATTGAGAGAAAATAAACAATAGAAATTTTGATTAATTAAAGACAAGACTAGTCTGAAATACATGTGTGTATTGGCAACTTACAGTTGTGTAGAAGAATCCATAATACGTCATGTACTATCCATGTATATGAAAAATCCATGAATTCAAGTATGGATCACATGTTAGAAAATTTATATATTATTCACATCCAGTTAGAAAACAAATAACTAATATGTAAAAAAAAAATGTTAGTCATTTGATCTATATCCCATTGTCAGCAAGTGTCACTAAACAATTCACGGAGGTATTCATTGTTGCCAGTAGGACATAGCTTTATAGTTGTTTACATGCTACATGTACATGGCCTAGAGTTTGGTCAGCTGGAGACAGCTATCATCTTGCTGAGGCTACCAAGGAGATGAGGCTGTTAATAGGGAAACAAAAATGTGAACAAATTAAGAAGTTTAACAAGCATAACAAGCATATTTGTGACGACTATCTATTGTTTCAAGAGATTTAAAATTTAGTTTGCATTTTATGCCACCTTTGGTAGCGAGCATAAGCATAAACTTTTTTCCTGCTAAGTAGAAACCTTCATGGCACAATACAGTGTTCCAATCAGTTTGGAAAATACAATTGATGAGATTCCATTGCCTTTATTTAAGTTTGGTATTGACTTCCTTCGATGAAAGGTGCTGTGTTTTAATTGAAGATTGTAGTCAGCTTACTTTGATGAAGGGTACATGTTTTATTGAAGTCACCACTAAATGCAATCTTTTGAAGACCAAACAAATGCAGGTTTGTTATCTGCGGCAGTAACATAAAATAGTTCTAGAACATTGAGACCGATTTTTTGTGTATCATTAGTATTTATACAGAACAATTGGTGCTTCAAAGGTAATCAGTTTTCTGAGAATATTCAGCAAAACTATTTATAGGGTACTTTGTTTTGATTAAAAAAACAAAACAAAAAGAAAAGGTCATTTGGTTGATTTTATCCATTCTTGTTGCTGCCATTGGAGGTTGATTGATTGTAGCTGATTGGATTCATGACTGAGTGTATCACAGCATACAGTACCTGAGCCATGTGTCTACATAAGCAGATTATGATGTAAAATTGCACTGTTAAGATGCATTTGTCAATACATATATATATATATTTCAGTACATTTTATATCGAAGTTTGTGGCTTCCTTTCATGATGCTTTTGAATTTCTCCACCCCAAACGCAAGATTGTATATAAGAGTTTAAATAGCCAAACATTTTGACCCAAAAAATCACCAGATGGTATATTTTGTTGCCAATAAGTAAAAAAATTAGCAAGTTGCAGATACCAAGCTTTACCAAAATATACTCATCCTTCATTATTTCATCTTTTCAGTTTTATGGCTGCACATCCAGAGATGGATTTCTCAAAGGCAAAGTTCTCATAGTTGAAGCAGCATTATGGACTTGTGCTTACACACCTGTATTAAGTGGAATCCTTTGAAAGGTTTCTTGAACAAGACATTTGTTGGAGATTTAATTTTTTTATTTTATGAATTTCAATAATTCCATAAAATTAAAACCAGCATAGAAATCGAGGAACTGTCAAAGAAGAATTAACCATGCTTACTCATCATTAAAATCAGATTATTGTTTGCAAATTTTACTACTTTGTTAGAGAATAATTTTTTGTAAATATTGGAAATTTTACTGAAATTGATTGATCATATAGCTCTGCCTATTTATCAGTTGATATAAATGCAAAGTCTTTATATGGTTTAAACCTTCATTGAAAGTGAAAAATTATATCTTGGTATAAAATGAAAATCTTAAGTTAAATGGTTGAAAAATTTTGAAGTTAATACAAATTGAAATTGTATATGTTGTGTAGTGGTCATTAAGAATGTGCCAGAGCTGCACCAACAATCTGTGTGGTAGGAACTCAGCCTTGCTTTAATTATGTAACACTCTCAGCAAGCCAACAATGACGTTTGTCAACAATCCAATGTTAGATGCATACTGTTAATGTTAGAATGATGAATGGGTAGAGTCAGTGATCTATCAGTTGTATAAACTAAAATCAATACTATTTGAATTTGTCCATATTACAGGCATTAGTAAAAATGTTACTAGGTCTCAGACCATAATGCAGTGTACCATGTAACTTCATATTCAGACAATCTTGGCAACCATGGCATCATTATGTAATGATTTACACATTAAGGTCACTGATCAGTTAGATTAAGGAATAAACAACAATTGACTTGCAGCTGGTGGTAAGTAGGTGGCACTTAGTTGGTGATTGGAAAATTGCTAGTTGAGACACTTGATTGACTTTATGTCCAGCACATTTTGTTCCCACAAATTCCACTTCTGTAGAGTTTGACTGTCATTTAAGTTTATAAATCCTGTCCATTTGTTAAAACAGTGTTATGGAAGAAGACATGTTTCAATGGACAAATGATGGGTGTTGATCTTTATAGATATACAAGATACTGAGAACATTTCACTTTGAATTTGTTCTTACATGCAAAAGACTAGATAACATGAACTTCAAGTTTTTGAATTCCAGCCATTTGAAACGCTTATTTACAAGCCGTATATATGATGCTTTTTGTTACGAGACCATCATTTTCATTGTATGTGTGCATGTTTGATTATGTAACCTTTGCCTCCAGAACATTCAGATTTTTTTTTTCAGACCCTTAAGTTGCAATGAATAAAACTACTTTGTTGATGACATATTCAACATGCACAACATTGATTCAAGTCAGATTTTAAGAGCAGGCGATGTGGCTTCATAAGATGGGAGCCATTGTGATTATGTTTGCTTTTGAGGTCCAGCAGTCAGCAGTTTCATACATGTCAACCATTATGCTTTTGTCATAATGGTAACGGTTTTTTCACCAAATTGTGTTTTACTTTTGTCTCTACATGGATTATGCTTTTGTGGTTCATTACAAAATTTAAAATAAATAAAGTAATAGAAACTTGTTTTTGTCATTTTTATCATCATCTCTTTAATTCCACTAATATAAATTTGAGAATATTCTTAAAAAGATGACAGCTGCGTAAGAAGAGCGTAAGAGTACTTTTCTTATTTGCTGTCTATCGCAACTGTATATGACCCATTTCCAAGAACACAGATGGGTGTCTTCAGATGTGAATTATGCCTAACAGATTCGTTATATTGATGAACTTGTTAGTTAATGGACTAGCCTATACTTTTAAAGAAAATGGCACCAGATGTTAAATGAAACGCTTTACAGTGTAAGTTGTAGATGTTATGATGGAAAATTTGAGAGCAGATGGATCATTTGAAACTTCAAAACATGTTAGATCAGAAAAAAGAACAAATCAGCACGGCTTTACAAACTTTAAAGAATGAGAGTTAAGTAATACAGCACTCTGAGCACATGATCATGCTTATTGCAGAATTCCAGTTCCTGATCATTCAGCTAAAGTTACACATGTAGACTACTTAAAAAGTACTGAATGTAAATAATTTTTTGTTATGTTTTGTGTTTGTATTCTGGTTGTAATCCATAAGGAATTTGCACTTTTTGACTAATAGCAGAACCAGCTTAGACATGCTGTAATTCTGGCATGTAATATATAGATTGCACTTTTTATGCCCAAATTACACTTTTTTGCCACCTATAATAGCAATAATTACATAATACCTCTCAGGGGATTGGCATGTATACAGTTTGGTAGCAAGCCTGGTATTTTCTTCCCAGAAATATAAAGGTCTCCCAACAAAACAAAATCTCCAAATAACTTGGTTTAACAACCCACTTTGAAATCATGATTTGAGACTGGTTTCACTATAGAAAAATGTCGGATGCAAATGATCTAATGGTCCAGTTCACAACAGATACACTGAACCATTTTCAATTCCAATCAAGCAGCTGTACAATAACTGACATTCTGTTGTACTATTCACTATAAACCAGTAGCAGGTTTGTACCAGTTCAGTCAAAACTAGTAATTTCATGCTGATTTAAAAACACAGTAGCTGTTCAGCCAGCAACATCTCTTTTCATACTAAACCAAATAGATTTCTATCATTTTGTATTAACCCCCCTTATTATTTCCACCTTGCCTCGCTAGACCCCCTTGCTTGGTTTAATGAGATGTGTATGCTTAAGTCCTATGTGCATTTAATTAAAAAGTTCCCAAAATTATGAGCTAGGGTATATAAAGCAAGGTTTTGAAATAATAATCTACAAATGTGAATGTTGGATATGAAAATTCTGCTGATACACATATATAGTGTTTTCTTCAGACAGTTTCCTTGCTCCCTTTAGCACAGTAAAGGGCACATGTAGATATCAGCAACAGGTAACAAAAGACACAAAAAGAAACAACCATCTATAATGCTTTCAAGCTTGTTCTCTCTGTTAATAATAACTTGGTTTGCTAAGTTATCCTGAAGCTTGATCATAACACTTGGACTACGTGGCAAGGTTCTCATTGAGCCAAATTATCATGCTTTGAAAGACATGAAAATCATCAAGGATTAAAGAATAACTGACTCTGTCATGTTGAATATTCAAAGATAGTGATAAAAACTGATGGCCTGATATAAATGTAATTACTCTATATTTAATGTCTATAGAAAATTACTGAACTGAAATTATTGAAGATGACAATGAGGGCATTGTCTCAATATCAAATACTGGTACTGGGAGTATTGGCTTAGTTAAGTGTCCAGAATGCATAAAAAGAAATACCACTAATAATCCAAAGTGTAAAGATTGATTTAAACTGTATTTCTTTCCAGGAGTGCAGCAGTTTGAAAGAAATGACCCATATGGAGTTAATGTGGGCACTAAGTGATTTCAGTTTTATCTGTAGACATTCTTATATTGAATAAGAACATGAGAGAATTTCACAATAATATAGAATGCTTGTATGAAACTGACATATTTGAAAACAATATAATTGTCTTGCTGAAAGAAGCAAGTAATAATCACATTAAATGATGAAGTAATATACAGTGTCCCTTAAAGTGAGAAGGCCACTATAAATTTGATCCAATGGAAAAGGAGAGGAGGTCAAATATTGGACAGCTGGAGAAAACGCTTCTAATGCTGAATGTATGGCGGTTTAGATGCAACCATAAATCAGTTGCACAGGATATTCTGGACTGTGCATAGCTGTATGCATATGTTTTTTAAAAAAAGAAAGTTCATTAAAAGATGTCATTAGAGGATGTTTTCTTGTGGTAACTAATCCCATGAGGGGTATTTGAAAAGGTCTGAATATTTTTGTTTTAATAGTCATAAGGAATAAGATACACAAACAAGGAAAGGGATATTACCATTGATTGATTCACTGTCTAAGGCTTGTATGGTTTTATTTCATTGTATCAGTTGTTATCTTATTCAATGCAGAATAAAATTACTCCAAAAAACAAAGAGGCCAATACAGCCATATTATATATTAATTACATACAGTTTAAAACCCTGCTATAACATGATTTTATAGGTCCTCAAAGTGACATCATATTCTGTACTGTATTGTGCTTAAAACTCATATTTGATGTTTAAGTTTTTGTAGAGAACCATGAATTAGTACGTACACAAGAACTGGCAACTCAGTAGTGTAAATATTTAGAGTACTTGTGTACTAACAGACTGATCTCATAGTATCCATTACCATAATGCTATTGACAATATGAACACACGAAGCAACAATTTGAGAAATTTTTCAGATGAAATTCATTTTGAACTGCATACTTTATTTTTTGCTAATAAACTAGCACAGACTTGGAAACACTAGCATATTTTAGGAAATTTTCATGCTGACTGTGTCCTCTGGAACAAAGTTTTGACCAACAGTAAAATGACCCAATTGTACATTGCCAGTGTCTAAAAAGAAACTTGTGTTTGATTAAAAAAAAAAAATTAACTGGAACTTGTAAACTCATAAGCTACTTGAGATAAACATAGGAACAGGAGTAGAAATCACTCAGTCTCAGTAAATACATGTAGTATGATATGATATATAACCAGGATTGGTAGTAATTATTCAATTTTACAAGTAAAAAATGATCTTCAACAAATGCCCCAAAAGACAAAAGCAAAAGAAATGAAGTACGCCCTATTAGGTTTGAAACACTACAATGACTGTACTACTTCACAGCAAAACTGTTTCAGAACAGCAGTCATTGTTAATTATAAAACAACCACAATTGCATACCTGCCATAACATGGTGTGTCATGCGAAAAACACGATTTTTTACTCCATGACCCACTGACATGATCATGTTTAGAAAAACACAATTTTCAGTAACCTGAAGAAAACCAAAGAAACTTCAGTATATGCCCATAACACGTAGCATTTATAGACTGTAAACAGTCCTGATTGGAGCTGATGTAAAACTCTCCTTTGGGCAGTTTTAATTGTGGTAATAAAAAGGCAAAGTGGTCAGGCATAAATCACCATTGCACATGTTTAATTGGCTGGCAATAGCTAGTTTTACGTGTTAAGTAGTTGAACACTGTAGTGGGTGAGCTGACTAATTTGCATAGGTAAAGTTCACGAAGTGGAACAATCCATTATTGGTAAATCAAAGAAATGCTTGGTGCATGTTGAAGAATTGAAAGTCATTACATATTACATTGAATGGGAATGTTTAAGTCATCTGTATTAAAGATTATTGACAAGTTTGTGAAGAGCGGCCACATTTCTTTGATGTCCGATTTTACTCCATATATAAACACAAAGCATAATAATTTCAGTTGTAGGGATATAGTTCAAGTGTGATTCACTTTTGAAGATGATTCAGGAAGCAGTAAGCTATCAGCAAAACCAAATTTCAGAATTCCTGGTTGATGACATATTACTTTGTGAAGCACACCAGTGGGATTGGGGGGAAGGGGGGGCATTCAATTATTCGTACATACTGCAAACAACTTAATGACATACTTCATTCCTGTGTGTACGATGTCTTTTGAAGTAGGAACACCAGCTATATGTAACATATTCGACACTGAATTGAACTTTCAGATCAGTTCTCTTTATTATTTTTCATTATCTTGTTAAAATACTATTAACTGACCTATGCTTTTCGGGATGATTTTAGCCATGAAATAGATTGCTTGAAAGACAATGATAAGCATATGGTCATGTTTGCATAGTTGATTTGTATTGATAAGGCATTAAAACCCATGCTGCATAGTGGTGTTTATTGCTGCTGTATTATGTCCTACCCCCTTTCCCCAAAGGTCAGTCCCAGATGTGATGTATGTTCATTTTTCTATAAAGATAAGCATATCTCGTGATCAGACTGCATCAGATACAGTTCTGACAATGCTAACTTTATAGTCATCCAGAACAGGTTGGTTCTGACCAGGATTTGCTGAGAATCCATCATCGCAGTTTAAACACCAGTACCGTTTGGTCTCTATTGAGTGTAGTGATAAACACTAATGGAACTTGCATTACCTTCAAACCCTCTATTGAGCTATTGAAAGTAGCAAAGACAGCATCTAATTAAGCCCATATTTTGCCATCCAATGGATTTTAAAGACATAAACCTGGTATATGTTTTTATTTCAATGTGAGTGTGGTTTTGATTATGTATGTCTTGGCATATATGTGTATGGTGATGGTATTTGACAGTACTAAGTCTACCAACAATTTTTTTCTTTGCAAGTGTATTAAATGTTTCAAGCACAACAGACAAGTTATTTTCAGGTGTGAAATTCCAGTCCTTGTCTATAGGTTTAATGAAAAGTTGGCTTATTCTCAATTGGACAACGTCACTTTTTTTTGGCGACACCTACTGACCCACATTGGGACCTCAAAACACTTTTTGAGTCTCAGAAGAAAGCAACACTAGGTATATGGCAGGTATGCAGTTGGTTTAGTTGTGTAATTATTTTTTTACTAGCACACAATAAAATATTGGTTAAATTCATAAGATGCCATTTTTAAATTGGCAAGAACGATGGATTGAATGAAGCTGAATATGGGTAACTTTATAAAGCAAGAAGACATAAACAGGTAAGATGTTTTAAAACATATATGAAGAATATTGTAAG
>JAECUM010008850.1:0-24846 GCA_016617855.1 Megalonaias nervosa | reverse complement strand
CTCGGAATTCCTCACCTTTTCAAAATTTAGTGACTTTTGCCAAGGATCCCCTAAGTCCTGTGTATGCTATATGTATTATGCTACATTGTGTGTTTGCTATAGATGTTATGTAAGGACGGCAGTTGTATCAAATCTTTCCCAGGTTTTTCTACTAAGGTATATATATATTTATTTAAAGGAAAAAGAAGTTTAATTTTTTGGAAATATCATTTCATTTCCATGTTAATTTTGAATTTTGAATTTCTTTTTGATTATCATTTTGAATGAAAGACGGTGCGCTTAAAAAAACAATATAAAATAAAACCTATTGTTTTTATGTATGTTTTTTTTTTCCTGAGACGTCTCTCATTTTTTTTTTCTTTTTTTTTTTTTTGGTTGAGACAATTAGGTTGCATCATGTGTAAGGAGCCACATTTCCTTTATTTTCTTAAGCTACCCTTTACATTTTGGATGCAGCCCAATTTCCTTTCGTGACAAATATTTTTATATATCTAATACATATGTTCCGCAAAAAGAGGTCCAAAAGAGCCTAAATTTCAAAAAAAGATAGAAAAAAAAATGTTAGTGCATTAGCTATTAGTATGGGTCACCCATTGTTAATTTCTTTGTCCTATTCCCCCCTCTGTGTGTGCTGTCTGTCCATGTGCTACACATGGATTTTTCTGAGGCTCTTTCGCAAGCCTGTCCACTTCGTGTGGCGCCATGTGACTTAGCCCCGCGACGTCTACGTCCGTTACTTCTTCCATGTGTAGGTTCCCTGTCCCATAAATAGAAAAGAAAGTAATTAGATGTTATTAATTATTGGGTAACCCTGTTAGCATTCTGATTAGATATTGTTATATACGATACCGGAAAAATATATATTTCAGTTCATTTTATTTTTATATCCACAATAAACAGATAATGTTTGGTCAGAAGTACTTGAGGCGTGAGATGGAGTTGGGGCTCCGGCCCGCGCTTAGGCTGGTACAACCCCTACTTGGGTTTTTCACCGAAAACCCGCTCCCCATCCCAAGCCCCTGGCTGACCCATTTTATCATCATATCCATTGTGTGTTACTTTTTTATTATTATTACTTGTCCACAGATTTTCATTGTTGATATTATGTACTCAGTCAACTTCATATATATCTCTTTGCTAAATTTCCCATCTAAATATAATAACATATTTTTCCGGTATTTTTATTTTTTTGTTATCAGTGCAATCACACTGTTAATCTCTTCTCACATTCTGTTATAGCGTGAATCTTGGTATAAGAGGCTTTTTCGCACATGGGGCACTTGGGCATTTGTCTGATCATGTGTATTCTCATGGCTACCTCTCCTGTAAGCCATGTATTGTGTAGATATTTAAACATAATGCTCTGTATTTTTAAAGAATTAATTTTTTCCCACTGCCCCCATATTTTGTCCCAGCTCACTCCCCATATTTCTTGTTCTACTTTATTTCTTATGTTTTTTGTTTTGGTTTCTCTAATCCATTCGTAAGTTTGGTATTTATTTATTAGCCACAGATCCTTATTATCTCTATATTGTAGCAACAATTTTTTTACATATCTAAATTTCATAGGTGGTTCTATTACTTTGCTTAGTGCATTGTTTTTGTAAATATCTTGTCTATTCCTTGCCGCGAATCCAAATCAATATGTATATATAGCTTCCCATGGTGTATTGGGTATTGTTTTTAAAGTTTTGAAACGGTTTAAAATATTTGTATATTTAACTAGAATCGGGCTTGGCAAAGCCAGTCCCCCTCTCTTTTTAGATTTATATAAAGTATCATTTTGGATATAATGGGTTTTATATCCCCATATGTAATTTATTATTTCTTTATCTAATTTTGCTAAGTTTTTATTTTCTATATCATTTGATTTTAATATGTAGTTCATGTTGGAATAAAAGTACGGTTTTGCGACTTGGGCTCGCTCCATAATGCTAAATGGCATTAGCGCCCAGATATCGATACTTTCTTTTTTTTTTTCAATCTATATTTATAGTTTTCTTCTTCGTCGTTATGTCCAAAATGGATTCCTAGAACTTTCACTCTGTCTTTAATAAGGTGGGGAGGTAACCCAGGGTGGTTTCCCCTCCAGTTTCCTATTTTAAGAATTTCCGTTTTATCATGATTGATTCTTGACCCTGACGCTTTTCCAAATGTTTCATATTCCTTCTCTAGGTGCTTGAAGGATTTTGAGTCTTTGATAAAGTTTGTACAGTCATCAGAATGTTGGAGCATTTTTATTTCTTCCTTTAAATTGGGGATTTGTATTCCCTCAGTTTGTTTGTTGTTTCTTATCTATATACTTAGTATTTCGATTGCTATTACATATAATAGCATTGATAGTGGGCACCCTTGCCTCACTGATCTTTGTATGTCAAAACTATATGTCATTGCCCCATTAACCTGTACTCGTGCGATAATTTTGTTGTACAGGATTTCGGTCCATCTTCGGAAGATTATCCCGAAACCAAATTTGTCTAATACTTTTTGTATATAGTTATGTTCAATTCTATCAAAAGCTTTCTCCTGATCAATTAGCACCATGGCGTCTATTTTTCCTGTTTCTTTTACATAATCTATTATCGTTCTAATGTTAAAGATATTGTTTTGAATGTCCATTCCCTTTGCGCCACAAGTCTGATTAGTGTTCGTTATTTTCCCCATACATTTCTTGACTCTGTTTGCTGGGATTTTACTCAATATTTTATAATCAATATTTAGGAGGGAGATGGGCCTCCAGTTTTTTAAGTCCTCCCTCTCCCCCTTCCCTTTATATATTAATGAAATTAACCCTTCCCTCATTGTATTAGTCATAGTTTCTCTTTCCAACACTATGTTATTATATAGAAATTCTAGGATCGGCGATAACTCACGTTGAATTTTTTTTGTAGAATTCCGCCGTGAGTCCATCTCTCCCTGGTGCTTTCCCTTTCGCTAGTTGTTTTATTGTTTCTGTTATTTCCTCCATTGAGATGAATTCATCACATAAGTCTTTATGTTCTGATGATATTCTCTCACATGTAATCTCTTGTATATAATTTGTGATTATCTTCGAGTCTATGTTTTGAGACGTACATAACTCTGTGTAATATTCTTTTATCCTATCTAGTATCTCTTTTTTCTCTGTTAGTATTTGGTTTCCTTTACTCTTTATTTTTCCCATACATTTTCCCCCTCCTTTCCTTAGTTCCTCGCTTTTATATGGACCTTCTGCCTTCTTATAGATTCCTTCAAACTTCCCTGCTCTTATTTCCCTTCCTTTAAACTTTTTGTCTTCAATTTGGCTTAATTTTTTCTTTAGTTCTTTTTCCCTTTCTTCCTAATTCCCTCTATTTAGCTGTAATTTTATTTCCATTTCATCTTTCTTTATTATTTTTATTCTCCTTTTTGTATAAATCATTGCCTTATTTTTTAAAACCCCTTTTAGCTTATCCCACTCTTGTATTATGTTTATGTTCATGCGCTTGGAATTCGAGCTATAAAGACCCTAGCATTTAGATTGGATGACAGCTCATAAACATAGACATAAACTGTTTGATACGTAACATACCGATTGGTTAGAAGTTACACACCAGATGTCACTCAGTGTTGGTTTTGGCGGAAGCATGAGCGTTTATCTTGTACAGGATGTCATCAGCAATGCCTCTGCGAGATGATTAGTATTGATATTTTTCCGAGAAAGCTGACTGTCTTGCAGATACACGAGCTTTGACAGTTTCTATCTATTCAGTGATAAACTGTTGATGATTATTTGTTCTGACTATTCTTCCATAAATAAAGTTCAGAGAGCAAGTCCAGCTTAATATTGTATGGCATTTTTAACATCCCCGTGAGGAATATTCTGTTCCCAGTTTGTTTCCGGATTTGTAGATTCCTAAATGAATATTTTTCAATGTCTCAAGTGTAAAATTTACATTTGAAAATGAATATTTGATGCACTGTGTCATATTTCTCGTCCGAATATATTTTAATTAGACGAATGATTTATGAAGAATACCGGCATCCTGGTAACATGTAACAAAAATTATAGAGGTTAATTAAGCCTTCCGCAGTAACAAAGCAAGGTATTACTCCGTTAATCAACTGATTTTGAAATTAAATCGATGGGATTCAGCTAAAGACAGCAACCCTTTTAAGCAAGCTATGTTCCGACTCTATGATCTGAAACTAACTAAGTAACACACAGAAGCTAAACCAACAAATTTATTAAAATTTAACTAATAATTTTATTCTCTAAGTTACCAAGTGACAATTTTAGAGGGCCTCACAGTATTGTGAATTAATACCTAAATAATCCCAAAGGTTCTATCACACGTTGAAAAGTATACAATATTCTGAATTATTTCAAATATTGAATATGATCATGTACGAATAGTCTTGAATGAGCTGATGTACCAAAAGTCTTGATGAATTACAATGGTATAATTCAGAATGTCTTTGAATGAATTCAGAAAAATCCCAAAGTAGTGGTCACGAGTTCTTTTCCAGAACATTCACAGGTTTGTAAATAAGGCTAGACATTGAAATCATATATCAGTAAACAATTGTTATTTATAACTTAAAACATGTCAAAAGTCAGGTATACAAAAGAACTCTCTCCTCAGTCATGGACAATGGAGGTCAAGCAAACATACAAATTAAATATACATAACAGCTAATACTTGCATAAACTCCGGTCTGAGCCTCTCTCTCCTAGGTAATATAAACAGGAAGCTGATAACAAAATACGACTTTTATTTGCAATGTAATTAAAATAAACATATACGTCTTTACATTTGTGCGTGATCGTGTAGATAAAGTAGAATAGCATGTTCTCCAGAAATAGTAACTGTATAAATTCGAAACTATTTATATTATATTTAATAGTCAATACATGGATAGGAGCATTATTTTGTTGCAAACTAGTCCTCTCATGACTTTACAGTTGTATACGTTTGCTAATTCTAACTAACTAACTAACTAACTAACTATATATATATATATATATATATATATATATATATATATATATATATATATATATATATATATATATAAGACCTAGATATCATCCGATTACTAGCGATATGCAAACTAGGTTGGCAGTAGTCGATCCTCTTTTGTGGTCAGTAGCCCATGCATTTGGGCCATATGACTTCAAATAAGTACAGTCAAACAATGCAATGCAATTCATTCTAACTGTTAGGAGTACCTACTTATGCTATTTTAACTACAAATAAAGAAATGTATTTCATCTACTGTCCCATAACACACTGTGTAATTTAATTTAACTTTCCGAGTTTAAACAGCATCTAGCGCACGTGCACATATCTTCAGACTATATTTGTCATGCATAGTGGTCACTGGTATTACGGGTGAGCAACATATACTTTCCAAATATATTTTCTATGGGATCAAGTCAAATACGAATGCTTTTATGAAAAGCAATGAAATTGTTGCTCTAGTGGCATTTTATTAAATAATTATTTTCCCATTTGTAATTACCAATAACGCAATCTTAGTAGCCCTTTCAATTAGAATTAACTCTAATGAGTAGTTTCTGTTGTGCTTATTTGCAGTTATATAGTCAAAATACGAGGTGTAATAACCTATACGGAAACGAAAATCCGAATATACCTTACGTTAAAAAGTAACTGCAAAGGTGGCTGTTATTTAAGGCAATAATAGCAGCATTATTTATGTATGTGAGATGTAGTCGGCTGCTTTCTGAACAAATATAGTTCCGATTTCTTCAGCACCTTTCTAAACAACCCTCTTACATTTGACTGTAATGCACATCAAAATAAAAAGAATAAAAATTATTCAAAAAGTTATTACAATGAAATAAACAATCGCTCTGGTTCCTTTCAATTTTCATATATTTGGATAATGTTTGATGCATATAAACCCATATTTCTTCCGTAAAAATATGTTTTGTTTCCACCATGAGAAACATTGTATTATAAGTTTACCAAAAAATGTTTTTATTCGTTTGTTTAACGTATGTCATCGAAATAAAGAAGTGGACTGCTGTCAATCCCGTCTGCTTTGTATCTCCCATATCTGTTTAGCCTAGTTAAGTTGTAAGGGAGTAGAAGTGGGCCGAAAACATGATTGATGAACATTCGTGTCAGGGAACGGTAGCATATTAAGAAAGAACGCAGGTTGTTTTACTCGGTGTATTGTCGTAAGCCGACACAAGTCTACAGCATTATATGAGCATCTTGTTTTTCTTCTCAGCTCCTCAGTAATGAACTCTGTATATGACTGCATGGTAAGAAATTCATTGCAAAATTTTAAAATAATTTAAATTATTCACAAAAGCAGGTATAGGCATTATTGTACATAGATGAAATGAATTGAAAAGCATTCAGAATAACATAATGACTTTAAAATACGCACAACTGCATCAGCTAAACCTAAGAGAAAAAGATCATTTACTTATTTCATCAATAAATATAAGAACATCTTATCATTATTTCTTTCCTTGAGAAATGATTGTTTAGTTTTGTTTCTATGTATGACAAGACACTAACAGTTTTGTTTCACAGTAGCATGATATATTATTTAAATTGCCTCATTGTTCGGAGAAGAAACGAAGCTTGTACTTATCACGTGTGTGAAGCTTGTACTTATCACGTGTGTGAAGCTTGTACTTATCACGTGTGTGGCAATCTTCAGCAAGACGTTATCTTGTGTCTATCAACTCTTTTTCCGATCAGACGGGACTATAAAGTTCCATTTTTATGAGGTGGATTCTTTTCCACATCAATTATAGATAGTTTACCTACTGAAACATGTCTGACAAGAAAATAATCCACCATTCCTTGAAGAAAGAAACTGTTGACATCATTTTGTTTTGACTGGTTATCATTTAAATCTGGCTAGCCAAAATAGCTACAGCGGTTTACAATTTAAACAGCAACGTCAATAAAGCCAAAGATTGTTGTATGAGCATGAGAAAAGATGGATTCATACCTATATGAGATCTTGTGAGTTGTGATAACTCTAATTTGCAAAATTTGTTTAAAATCATGATGATCGCTGCCACTTACCTTCTTGCTTGTTTATAAAGAAAGACAAACAGACAGAGAGACAGAGACAGAGAGACAAAGACAGAGACAGATAGACAGACAGATACATGGATGGGTTGAAAGATTGCAAATGCATTTATCGAGATGTAACTAGGGCAAAATATAACTTTTCATATTTTCTATTATTTTTAATACAAGGTTCACAAGCTCTTGACATTTCGTCTTTACACACTGAAACTGAAAACTTGTCCTACTTATCTATTCATTCAGGATGCAGGTGTGCTTAGCATAAGTAGCAGCTCAAGTGTCTTGGCTCCATGCCCACTTAAAAGTTTGAAAGTTATATGACAAGTATCCTTTCAAAACAAAATGATGATCAGGTTAAAATGAGAACGATTAATCATACCACAATAGACAGGCAAATATATACTTAAACTTGCAAGAATAGAAAATGAATAGAAAAAGGTTTAAGCATGATCACTGCAGAAACATACATAATACTTAAAGAAATTACATACTTTGTACAAAGACTATGAATTTTATTTATTGGGATAGAATAAAATTGAGATAGAATATCTCGGTGTTATGATTTTTAATCCGATCTTTATAAGTAGTGAAGGGGGACAATTTAGCCTCACGTAGACTTCTATGTTAAATTTGGGGGTTTGGAGTATGGCCTCAAAATGTATAGCCTCACGTAGACTTCTATGTTAAATTTTTAGGGGGTTGCACTATAGCCTCAAAACAGAAAATGGAACAGGGTGGGACTGTTTAGCCTCAATGGGAAATGGAATAAGGTGAGTGGGTCTATATAGGGTCAAGGGCGTGATAGGGCCAAACACAGTAAAGACATAGACATAGAGACATAGACATAGGACACAAACATAGATTTATGCACATAAATCTACTACACAAAACATCGACTAAAAATATTTTAGGCAAGAGAGAAAGATATCTTTTCTAGGCAATGGATTGGCCCTGAAAAGGGCCGTTTAACTTTCTTCTACTTTCTTTCCTCCATTCTTCTTCTCCACCAGCACCTCATGGTTTGCAGGACATTTTTCTTCTTCTTTTACTCATCTTTGTCCTCCTCCTCGTCCTCCTTCTCCGTCTCCTCTTTCTTCCTCTTCTCATTCTCCTCTTCTTTTTCCAGCTTAGCATTGTACGCTTTCATCTGTTCTTTTTCCTCCTAATCCTCCTTTTCCTCTTTTATCAGCTCACTAAAGTCTTTCTTTTGCCTTCCTCAAATTGTTTATTTCCATGTTGACTCTGTGTTGGCTATAAGAACCATACTGCAACCTTTTTAGCATTTCCTCCACCATGCCTATGGTATCCACCACTTCTTGCAACTTATTCATTTTGTCGACGTGATTGCTTGCCATTTTGTGTTATTCAATGTTGAATGGCAGGAATGACGAACGCTGCACTTTCTATGTCTCAAGCACGGACGTGAAGGAAAACATCCCCTCTTACCAACTACCCATATCACCTACTAAACAATCCACAGGGATGATAGAGCTAACCTAAAATAAATTTTTGTACAAAATAACACACTAATACTAACAAAACCACTATTCATTCTATCAATACACAGCTGGAGAAGAAAAGTTTTAATGTACAAAACACACCATTACCTACAATCACATCAGCAAAGGAGTTATTGTTTATAGTCACACTACTCCATTCACACAAAACAAACACTCATGAGTGTAGGGACAAGGGGTTGGATAAGGGAAAGACACACATACATACACACAAACGTACTCGCACGCACACACACACAAACACACATACACACAAACAAACGTACGCGCGCGCACATACACACACTAATATTTTTGGCAACTTGATCAGTCTCTCTTTTCTAGAGATCTGGTTAGCTCTGAGAAGGGCTGTTTTTTTTGTAACTCCCAATGCACCTCGTTAATGTTGGCACCTCCAGGCCGGCACCACAGACACATCGCCGACTCCAGTCATTGTTCCAATAGACATTTGTTGTTGGGAGTGCAGAGGGGGTTGAGTGGCCTCATCATCCCAGTTCTTACTCTGAGGGATAGTGAAGACTTCCCTCCTTCTTCTTCTTATATTCCACACGCGTGGATGCTGTTGCCTCCTTACCTCCTGCTGACGCTGAGGCTCCCATTCTTGCCTCTGCCTCTCCTATTCTTCGTCCCAGTTCTCTATCTGAGGGACCACGGGTTTCTGTGCTGGTAGTGGCTGTGGTGCTGGTAGTGGCTGTGGAAGGTCCTCACCATTGGCTTTACCTCACAGACCTGTCTTAGCATCAGGTGAGGCAGGAGATCTCTTTTCTTTTTCTTCTCGTCTTCTTTCTTCTTTTTTCCCTCCTCCTCTTCTATCCTGGTACTTTCTTCTATGGCCTCCATGGCTAGCTAGTCCAGGATACGCCTGGCATATTCCAGGTGCATCTGGAGCTCAATCAGTTTGGCTATTCTGCTCATGGTAACGAGTGAACGCTGGGGTAACCAGACTGACGAACTCTACGCTTTATATCCCTGAAGCACGGACTTCAAGGAAAACATCCCCTTACAAAACAACTAACAATACCCACTCCATCATCAATAACATGGAACTCGCGTACCTAAAAAAAACTCACGTCCAATTTTTTCCTACAAACTCACTTTATTACTACTCCTATATATAAAAAACACATAGACTATCTTACACGTAAGAGAAACGAAGTGTTTATAGGTACACTTCTATTTTTTAACCTACCAACACACAAAGACAGACAAATGTTTTAACAAATGAATAGTATATCTTTTCTAGATTATTTGAGGTAGCCCTAAAAAGGGCTGTTTTGTTAAGTGTTATGGCAATCTCTTATTGTCTAAGATTGCGTCCCCATTTGGTTGCAGGCTTTCCCACAGTATAGGGTCTGCACCTCTTCTATCAGGTCTTGGGCCACTTTTAACATCCTGACATTTTCAATCTATCAGGCTTGGGTATCAGGGTTTGCCTGACACGATGTAAATTCACGTAGGCTTCGTTCAGCTGTTCTAGTCTTGAAAATAAACTTCATGATGGATGAGTCATCAATGGATGGTTAGACTGGAGACCGCCTCGATTTCGAGGGCTTAAGCGCGGACGCGATAGAAAACATCCATATGATTGTTTTTGGGTAGGAACGCTATAGCTTATCTCACAGTGAGGGTAGAGAGAAGTCAAAGAGCATAGATAGTGATAAAATTGTTTTTAAAACAAACCACCGACCATCTTGTTTTCACAACATTTTTATTCAACTAACAAACCATCAACAAATAAATAACATCAACACATTTTTCAAATAACATATTTTTGACAAGATTGACAACGTTGTGAAATCAAGTTAGACTTCCACTCATGCAGGTCATTTGGCCATTGATGTACTCTACGTTTCCTAGCTAAAGACAAGAGATATCCATAATGGTCACAAAACCATCGATCTACTTTTTCATCGTTTCTAGAAGAGTCATGATCAAAATAAGTCACTAAATGTTCTAAGGGATATCCAAGACTGCGTTGATAAAGAAAATACACACAATATTGTCCACACACCGTGGAATCTGTGCCATGTAATTTCACATTATTGAAGCGAGTCGTCTGGGCATTACATCTCATAAAGTCAATGATGTCGTCTTCCAAAGGTGGTAATCCATACGAGTCAAATTACTTCACACAGGTATCGTGGGGAAAGTAGACGGCTACTCAGTGGGTTCCTGGTAGATGACATAAGCTTGGTGGTCTTTAGGTTTGCGATAAGGAAGTTCATCTTTAGCGCACACGACAGGATTCCAAGAAGCGGTGTAAGAACTGTTTTTCAAAAGGTAATAAAGTTCCCAGGTATTCATTTTGTTTGTTTTTTTTTTTTCTTTCACAGGTAATGGTAAGTCATCAGCTCAATTCTGACTTTTTGCTTGAAAATCTTTATCAAGTAATCGTCTCTTCGCTTCGTCTCCGTACTCTGGGCCAAGAGAGATTCGATGCGATGGATCTCTAGAGCAGTCTTTGGAGGGAGGATTGATCAAGCAAGTCTTTATACCACTGATGCAACCCTGCTTCTTCCGAGCGTCCTCCAGATACTCGTCGAATTTTTCTTCTTGACTCATAATCAGACATGTATCGTGTTGAATTTGACTGCGATGATCGTTTTGACATCCATAGCAATCTTTCTTGATCAACCCTGTAATGGATTCGGCCAGGTCTTTGGCAAAACAGGAGACTAAATGTTGTTATTGTTCTGGCCATCTGGACATCACCATGTCCTCTTCGTCTTTGTCTTTCGGTTCTGCTTCCACCATATCCTCCCATTCCATTTCCAAAGATTCTTTTCCATTCAAAGAGGGATAAGAGTCCTTCATAGTTTCTAATAGTCTAGAATGACTTCTCTCAAACTGTTGACTTCTATCGTATTATCAAATTCGGCATACAGGATGACGTTCGCCGTGTGCTCTAGTGGTTTTGCAAACTGAAGTTCCACATGAATCTGGCCGGATTTTATAGGGTGGAAATGTCCCTCGTCGCTGCCTTAGTCAGGAGTGAAATCAAAAGCCCACAAAGCGTAACCTCCTGCATAATCGTCGTACGTAATACTGTGACTGGTGTTGGTCCCTTACTGTCCGGTGGCTTCGTACAGGAACAAGTATGACTTCAAGCAATTCTTCTGGGTAAAGTTAGGTTCTAAGGGTCTGGTACACAAGGTCTTGCGATCTCGACTGACATCGATTTTGAACACACCAAAGTGTTGAAATTTGAAATGATTTTTTCGGAGGCTCCGTTGAAGGCTGCATTCTCGACGATTCCAGTGATTAATCACTTGGGTAACTGTCCTTGGAACAGATGATCTTCGATCATGGATCGCTGTCCTCTGGGAATGGTGAAGGTTTTCACTTCCATTCGTCGTATCGAATACTTGGCGGTCTTTCTGCTCAAAGTGTGACTGATGACGTTTCCCACTGTAGGTAACACTTCCACGCGTCGTACGTAGAGTAGGGCTTCTTGGATGATGGTTTTGTACTTGGTAACATCATCAGTTATCAAATGGAAAGCGGCACTGCTTCGATTCAGTCTCAGGCGGACATCCACCCCGTTCAGCAAATACTTTTCTTGTAACCACATGTCCAATTGCAAATGATCCGTAAGTTCTAAACTGCTGTTGAGTGGTGTGACTTTGCTTCTACGGGCTTTAAATCCCACATTTTCTTCCAATAATATTAGGTCGAACGTGTCCTTTGTGTCCGGTTCCCACAACACGCAGGCATCCAGATGGGTGTTGTTGGCTTCTTTTCCGTACGTCAAGAGATTTTCCAGGTAGGCTTGGTAACGGTAAGTGCCCATGCTGCTGCTGACCAGTTTGTTATTCAAGTACAAATCCACTTAACATCGAATGCATGAAATTGTTGACGGGGGCTACTTTATCGTCTTCCTCTGGATTGTTATTGTCTGCCAATTCTAACACTTTGACTTTCAAGTACAAGTAACTGATATTCAGATAGATGTAATCTTCGGGCTGTCCTTTGATTTCAAACTCGATGGGAGCTGAATCCGTCAAAGAGGAGACGGTACAAAATTCTACCCATTGGGATTCTTGCATCGTCATCTTAGTGGGTGGCATGCAAACATATCCAGTTCTGACTTGGAACATGCGCAAGACACTCGGTGCATCATTTTTTTTCTCTCTGTGATTTAATAATCAAAAACGTCTAATTCTCGGACGGTTCTTCTTTTCTTGGTCTTTCTAACTCTGGATGTGTGAAGTCCTCTGGAGGAGTGTCTTCGTCATCTCTTTCTGCCTTGTCCTTGCTGTGGCGTCAGGGAAGCAGGAAGCCTCACTGGGCAGCGTCCAGGGCATTGATAGGAGTTTCTCGCCGACCCAAAATGACTTTTCCAGTTTGAAGCAAGACATTTTTGCCTGCACTCAAGAAGGCTTCCTTGGGGTTTTATTTGTCGATGATGACGTTTTGAAGAAATTCTTTGCCTTGCGTCAAAGCGGCATCTTTCAAGGCGTGCAATCCCCGTGTCAACATAGGTTTCAAAACGGGGCCACCGAACGAAACGCAGATTTCAGCATATCTCCTAAACCATGTCCTCGAAGTCGAGCGACTCCTCGGTACTCAGGATACATGACTTACAGGTCGTTAGAGAATCGTTTTCGAAAATGGAGTTTCACAGTAACTTTCCCTTTGTTGAATGGAATATTTTGTCCCAGATCTACTTTTATAGTAATGTTGACACTGTCGAAATACAACTTACTGACTGGCAAATAGTGAGGATATACAAATTCGCGGTGAACGTGATAGGTGTTTCCACCTTCCTCGTCAGCGGCCATGACAGAATCCACTTTGAAAGTAATGACTCGCGGTAACGGTACGGATGTATGTCCCACCACGTTATACTCCACATCAGAGTATACAAAGATCAAATTTAATCCTTGGTTCATTTCTACAGGGATTCGAAAATACTTCGCAAAATCCAAGTTGCTTTCAATAGCTAGTATTTTGTTTTTATTCTGGATCATCTTGAGGTCTCCACCCAAAATGTCAAACAATTCAGGACATATGTAATGGCCAACACTTTGTCCTCCAAAAATTTCATCAGCAGGCAACGAGTCACTTTATGATACTCGATCGTGACACATCGTTTCGTTTTGTCCAAGGCTTTGCCAAACAGCACATTGAACCTGTCAGCAATCGTGTTCACCAGATGTTGGCCGCTAAAATAATAGCCTGGGGGAATTGCCATCTGATAGGTGAACCGTTAGTTTTTTTGGGGTTCTGTGTTTTCATAGAGTCACCTACAGTTACGTGTTCATTCATGTATTGTTGCACTTCGCCGTCATGGACTTCGACCGTAAAAGTGTTTTGATTTTCAATGATTTTGATTTGTGTAGGTTGAATGATTTCTACCAAAGCCACTTCCCAATGGGCTTCGTGATCCAATTGGATGGTCTGAGGTAATTTGGCCGTGAAACAGCACAAATTATTGTGGGGAAACACATCCATGGAACTGTCACTGGGTAAAGTTAAGTAAAATTGGCTATTCATAATTCCAGAGTTCTAGTGTCCGAGGGGTCACTGCAGGGCAGAGGAGTGTCTAAAAGAGGATTGTTGTTGTTGTTGATTTGGTGGTGACTGTTGGGAGGGTGACTGACGTTGGACGCAAGACTCCTGTTGTTACCGTTAGAGTATTTCAGGGACGGATTGGGGAGAAGGTAACCGATACAACTGCTCAGTAAAATGGTTCACAATTGTTTGTCTCCTTGTTGCAAACTCAAACTGGCAAATGGCAGCACCGATGACACAATACACCACAAAAATTTGGCAGAAAAAGACGATTTGCTTTTGTAGATCTTGCAGAGAAGAACTGAGAAAAGGAGTGGTCACTGTGGCGGTTGAGGTCGTGTTGAAGGGTATGATGGTCACTTCCTTTTATAGTTGATGACTTGCGAAGCGTCCATCCAAGAGTCAAAACTGGGAGGATATCCTTTCCAACGTACTTTGACTTCTCTGACACGTCGTTTTCCCACTTTACGGGTTCTTCGATAGAGAATGCTTTCGATATCGTACACTTCGTCTTCCTTTTTGGTCACGCGTTGTAACTCGGACAAGTCAAACGTTCTTTTTAACACTTCCCTGTTCATGTCTTCCAATTTATAGGCGGCAGGATGACGGCCACGCACTCGTCCAGTGACAAGAAACAATTCGGTGGTCCATTTGGGTAAGTAACCTTTGTCGAAGTGCGTTTCGTTTCGCCAATGCGCACCCAATCTCCCGTCCTCAACACCTCACCTTTCTTGGGGACAGCCACAGTCAGGGACGTACCAAGCAGGCGCTCACTTCTTTGTTGGGAGTCACTTCTTGGGGGGGGGGGGCACATCCGATGGCAGGCGCTCACTTCTTTGTTGGGAGTCACTTCTTGGGGGGGGGGGCACATCCGATGCTCCGATGGCAAGATTGGTTGTACGCTTTGACCGGGTGCGGTAAGACGTCGATGTACTTGACAGTGTGTTGATGCGTGAAATATTTCCATATGCGTTCTTTCAAGGTGCGTTCAAAACGTTCCACGATGCTTGCTTTGGTTTCGGGATTCTCGGTGGTAAAAAAATGAATGTCTCGTTTCTTTAATTCTTTTTGGAAAGCTTGGTTCAGAAATTCGGTGCCTTTGTCGGTTTGCCATCGAAGAGGGTGACGACCACTTTCTTTCAACACTAGTTTTAGGGCTCGCACTAACTCAGTGCTCGATTTGGAAGTCAATGGCACGACCCAGGCAAATTTGGAAAAGACGTCGATGACACAAAACAAATATTTGTAGCCACGACTGTAGGTGGCCAAATGAGAGACATCGGATAAATTGGCTTGCCATTGATGATCGATGCCCTCCACTCGGGTGCGACTTCTGGAAAATTTTCGTCGAATCGGTTTGTGTAAGGTGTACGTGGCTTGTTCTTGTAACCATCGTTGCACTTAAGGCAAACGGACACTTTTCAGTCGGGTTTTGGCAGCACGATATATTTTCTGAACTCCTCCTTATCCCGCAGGATGGGATGGATCGTAGTAAATGCCGGCTAAAACATTCTCCATCATTACTTTTTTTAAATAAGTCACCCACTCTTTACGGATGCTACTCTTTTCTTCGTGTGGTATTTTCTTGGATTGCAATACTTTGCGTGTATGACGAGCAATAGGTGTCGAGGAGGCTGTCTGAACAGGGGTAATCAGTTCTTGTTTAACTTCTGTCTTCATTATCCGTTTCTCTTCTGAGGAAGAAGGGGTTGCCATCATCTTTTTAATCTAACCAATTCTGGATGTAGGTGGTGTTGTTAACTTGCGTACTTTTTCTGGTGGAGTTTGAAACTCTTCTTCTCTTTTTTCTGTCTTGGTCACTGGGGGTGGTGGTGGTGGTGATGGACTTTTCATCAGGGTCTTAAAATCTTTCAGAGTCGGTGGAGCTGTTTCGTCTTAAGCTTTCTGTGAAAGAGTTGAAGTCGTTGCAACACTTGACCGTACCTTTGCGACTTTTCCGTTTCCGAAAAGTCGCTGCCATCCATCAACGATTGCAATTCGTATTGTAAATGGGACATCTCGGTCAAATGAGGATTGGGAGGTAAATGCGGGGTCCGTTGTTTTTGCTATCGATGGAATTCCATCCATCGTTTGCAAGGCACTAAAGTCAGTTTTCGTCCTTCCATCAGCTTCCAAAGGTCACGTCTGAGATTTTTTCACTCCAGAGACCCCTTTTATCTTCTTGATCCGTTTTTATCTTTGAGCTATCCCTTGTGAAGCAGCTCCCGTCATGAGTCCTGTAATCATTGTTCCCAATACTCCTTTCACCAAGGGTGCCAACAAGAGGTGCACAAATTCTCCGCGTTGTACCAACATATTTTTCTTTTGACGGATGGGTATATTCTTTTGGACAATTTGACGAAGAACGTGTCGATGCTTGGCTAAGCATTCTTTCTGATGTTGAGGCAAAGGTATCGTTCCCTTCAAGACATTCAGACAACATAACGTCTTTGGAGGCGGTTTGAATGATTTGTTTTCGCATGGGTGGAGGAACTTTGGAGAGGACGGAAACACATCCCAATGTTTGGCTGAACGAGGAGACAGTCCTTTCCTTTTCTTTTCTTTGGGGGTAGAAGAGGGATGGCTTCTGGGGCGTGACATTTTTGTTTGTTCCGGGGCACAAACAAAATACACTGACGTCGATGACTTGGCACACACCCTTTAATCTTCCTTTTTAGAGTAGGTCGAAGGGTTTGTAACCAGTCTTTTGACGAACTCTTTGACTATCTCTTCGACAAAAATGTGACGACTTTTGTTCTATATCGCCACAGAATCCTCCCCTTTGGTTTCTCCTCTTTTTCTTTGGACAATGGGGTCTTTTTGGGTAGACGCCAATGCTTCGCTAAGCGTTTTTTCGGATGCAGGGTGAAACGACGAGACTGTCCTTTTCTTTTTCCTTTTCCTTTTTGGACAGGAGAACGACGATGGTGGTGGTGTGCGCTTCTTTTAGGTGACATCTTTGTTTGTTCCGGAGCACAAACACACCGATACCCATCGTTTGCCCCAGTGGAATGCGTCGCCATTGATTGTCTTTACGTCATATCAACTTGATGACAGTCATGATGCATCGTGGAGGGGTTTGCAACGGACTAAATAGGGACAGTTCCTGCTTAGATAAATCCTGTAAACTCTATAACATACCCGATCCCTCTTGGACTTTGATTTTGAGGGCAGGTACTTTGTTAGCAGCTGCCACTGCGGTTAAAGAGGAGGAGGATGTCACCGCTGGAGGAGAAGTTCTTAGAGACACGGGTTTCCATTTGTTTCATCAAATTAGGAAAGACGCGTGTCAAATTGGGTTTCGCTGGCATCAACAGCAACGGAGAAGTGGAAGAACCTGAGGCTACTGGAGACGTGGTCACCTTTGCTGCAGGTCGTGGTTTGGGGATGTAAGGCTGCGTCCTGGCCGAAGGCAGAAGCTGTTTTCTGAGGTCTTTTCTCGGGACTTTTCTTTCTCTGGGGCTGTGACCTGGTCTTGACACTACTGCTCTTTTTCTTCTGGGTACCTTTGGTTCGGGCAGTGGCGTTTTTCTTGGGGATAACGTTGGGGTCATAGGGATCCCATTTTAAGAGGGAGCGAATGATGACACCTCCTAGAGAACCGCTACCTCCAGGTTTCAAAATGATTTTTTTTGGTTTGAGTGTCGATGCGGAGATCTGCCAGTTGCGTCAAGTTTCTCTCAAAAAGCGTTTGGCTTGATGTGGAATGTGAATGATGCCTTGCAGTAATTGACCTGTTGTCATCGTAAACCATCGGAAGACTTCTTTGAAACTGGCTTCTAAGACACGAGCACGTATTTGTGGATTTTTTTTCGCGACTGATGCCGTACAAGGCACGAATCAATTTGACGGGAAGATGAGACTGAGGGGACGTCATGTTGACGATGTGTGAGACAGACCAAAAGTGTCCGAGGTTTTTATAGATTTTTTAAGTCGACGGGGACTTGTACACGACAGGCCCCCTGTCTTGGCACCAGTGGTGAAAGAGATGGGTACGAAATCGCAAATAATCAGGGGTAGTGGGTTTAAATCCACGAGTAAATAGGTGTGAAGGGTTTGAGTGGAATTGTCGTACGCATGAGTCAGCCAAGGAGTTCCTAACTGTTTGGCTAACACTTGCACTTGCGATTTATCTCTAGGACTTTTAAACAAGACCACGTAATGAACATTGAGACTGATGGTGCAATGGGCTTTACTTTGTTGAAACAAATTTTGGATGATGTAAATGACACTGGCATTATGATGATGCCCTTTACGCGTAAACAACAGTTTAATTTCTTCTTCGTCTTCTCCTAACAAGTCGTCGAAGATGACGAGATGAGTTTGACAGGAGTCAGACACGATCCCGTCGTCTTCACCAGGAATGCCTTCCACAAACAAGATGGAATCGCCTTGACTTTCTCGCAGGAGGTTGTACTCCGATTGCCACTCTTTGTAACACCACACGATACGTTGAGGTGGACGATCGATCAAATGATGTCTATGTTCGATCAAACGTTTGACAAATTTGGTTTTGCCTGAACCGCTCGGTCCAGCAATTAACATGTTAAAGGGATGACGAAGATACAAGGCCTCCCACAAGCACGATATAAGTTTTCGTCGATGTCTTTGAAAGTGGTGGAAGAGTGAGCAGAGACAGCAGAGGTAGCCATAGGGCAGGGACTGTCACTTTTGAAACGAGGACAGACAAGACAAGAGTTTTTATACTTTTTTCAGGACACGTTTATTTCAAAAACATTTTTAAAATTGAATACGAAAGACAAAAATACATAAAAGCCAAATGGTTAAATACATCGATAAAATATACACATCAAAACGATCAAAGTGGAATACAAACAAGTCACTGTACGACATTTTTGGTGACGAAGGTGTGGTGTCCTAGGGACAGTTTGTAATGTTCTTAGAGGCTCTACACTTGGCACGGTCACACAGGCGTCCTGCCGGAATGGCCTTTCGGGGATGTCCATGTCAATGATGGTCCTGTCCTGAATGGAGTGGTTTTCCTCGGTGTCGGGTTCTTCTTCTGACACTGTGGCTAACACAGGTTTAAAGGTCATTTTTTTCACTGGACACTTTAAGTTCACTTTTTCCTTTGAATGCATAACACAAATCTTGGGCAATGTAAGCCACTTCTTTCGATCTTTCCAGTGAGAGCCTAACCAACAAGCTATTCACATATCTTCGTAAGCATCCGGAGTGGCTAAAATTTCGCACAGAAACTTTTCTTCAAAGAGAGGTCGAGAAGTTTGCAGATGAACTCGCATGGCTTTTAACAGAGTGAGTTTCTGTTGTATATTTAAAGGAAACACCATCATGTTTTTGGTGGTACCTCACAGTCCAGATGGTACAGAGCCCACAAGGAATCGGCTGATAAACAAATCCCAGAAAGGAAGTCACTAAGACACACACCACACTTTCATTGGATACAGTTCTCGTAAAAAGCGTTAGTAATCCACCACAGTCTGAATACTGTCATTGATTTCTTTCCACGGCAATTGTTGTATCACTAATGATAAAGGTCGTGGCATGGTAGCCAGTTTGTATACCTCTTTTAGTCGGAGGTAATAATGTACTTTTTGCACAGAACTGATCGTACTCCGTCGGCGTATCGAAATAGTTTAGTCACTAGTTCACACACCATACATCCCACAGACGTTTCCTCTTGAAACAAGATTTGTTTGTGTAGAAGAGCTTGGTAATCCTGTAACTCTTCCTCTGGAATTCGGTATAGTATGGCTAACTTGTAAGAAGTAGGATGAGTAGCACCCAAAGTCTTCTGGTCCTCGGTCAGTTGAACAATGTCTGACCACTGGAACGTTTTCAAAGGAATCAGTCCGCTTATAGGATTCAGGTACCAGTGGTTCAAACATTGGTGACGTAACGGATGCAATTCTTCTTTGTGTTGGATTTGCATTTTGACTAATTCTCGGTAAATACGTTCACTCAACTCCACAGGCAAACCACGAATGTTCTCTTGTAAAGTATCCATCACGAGATTATTGAGGTCGTCCCACTAAGGGTAGGTAGTGATAGTGCGGAGACCATCGAGTATGTTCCAGGTAAGAGGAATCTTTCTGCTCCCACTGGTGTAGGACACACCGCAACTGAAGCACATGACTTTATCACCTTCGCCCAAGTAGATAAATCCGGCTCTGGCTAATTCTTCGGGGGTAGGTCCTCCCAGATGTTTAGGCCACTTTCCTTGGAAGGTTTGGAAAAGACTTTCAAAGTCACAGTATTCAGACAAACGTACAGGGAACGAATATTCTTCTTTCACAGGTTCATTTCGATGAGGGTACGATGAAACCTGCAGTGGTTTGCTGAGGAATGGATGACATCCGAAGGGTGGTAGTCGCATGGTTTCACGTGGAGGATGACATCGACAATGAAAACCAGTAAAGTGAAAAGGTGCACGATAACAAGTGGCATCGCTTTCGCATCCGTCAGGTTTGACACTCACAGCATCACTTTCTATGGTAGGTATTGTAGTAGTAGTTGTCATAGCAACGTTCCCATGATGTGGTTCTGAATCGTTGAGGTCATAGCGTACGGCATTCCTGCCATAGCAAGGTACAGCCTCACACTCCACTTGAGGCCATAGAAAGGTAAGGACAGTGCAAAGACCATCGAGTATGTTCTAGAATAGCTGCATCTTTATAGATACATCGATCCATACGCAACCTCAGACCACAACTGAAACACTGTACTTCGTATCCCAATCCAGTCTCAGTACCCAAGTAGACAAATCCTGTTCTAGTTTAAACATTCGAAGTAGGTAATCTATCCGTGGGTCATTTTATATACGTTTCGAATCGACTGGCACAATCACAATAGTCAGGCAAGAAGACTGGAAAATTGTATTTTTCGATTCTTGCTGTGTCGAAGTCATCCTTCATGGAACCATTTGTTTATACCATTGTGTCCGTACGGCAAAGTGAAGTGGTTGGGAAGTCGCATTCGCTTCTGGTACACGATTTGATACACTTTTTCCAAAGGCCGACTGACGATTTGGTGTGTGGCTAAGCATACAATCTTGTGAGGTTGGTGGGTGGTCACTTTAAAATCTTGATCCTCTCCAGACTGCAAGGCTTCTTTCAATACCCCAAAGTTCACCACTTAACTGGTGCGATAATTGAGAGTCAATCCTTCCACTTTACACTCGGTGTGCACTTCTCCTTGTGGGTCCCGGTATTCGTAGCCGTAATTTTGGGACCGCCACTAGCAAAACTTAGAATCTTGTTGGGGTGCTCGTCCGTCCAGGCTCCTAAACGGTCTCCTTCGATGTCAGGGTGTCGGGTGACCCAGGCGATAGATGAAGATGCAACTGTCCGTGTCAAAATATAGCAAACGATCTCCTAACTGGTGAAGGCTTCGTACAATTTTAAGCGGGCATGGGCTGTCACGTAAGCCGCAATGATGGCATTTCCAAATTCGTCGGCTTGTACAAAGTCCAGTTGTTCTTCGTAATTGAACAGGATCAAGTCTTCACGAAGGACGTCCACGTGTTTCATGTATTTGGTTTTGTCGTGAATCATCTGTAAGTAGCGGCAAAGGATCGGACAAATACTCCCTCTTGGGTAAACACGGTCGTTGTGCCATTTTGCCCCACAAGCAATTTAACATCACTTTGGGAAACGATCGCCTTCCTTCGTTTCTCTCCACGTGGTCTAAAGTGATGCCTTCCTGCTCAAAGTATTTCTCTTTGAATTTCTTTTGGTCTTTTGACACCAGGAAGGATAGCCACTGGCTTCTTGTTTCAGTTTCAGAAAGGCATCCACGTAGTCTGCGAAAATGCCTTTCTGAGTCTCGTCACCATTGTTGTACTGTTCTGTCTTGGGAAAGTGGTAAATTTTGTACACTTCCAACAGTTGGTATCCCAGGTCCAAAGCTTTAAACAAATTTACACTGCCACAAATTCCTGTCAAGGCACGTTCTTCCTGGGTGTGCTGACAAGGTTGGTCTTGGTTGCACGTTACGGCACAAGTGCGGCACAAGGAAAACATCAGTTTTCCTTTGCAATGGTGAGGTAAAACGGGATGGTCCAAGTCTTTGGGAAGCGAGACTTTACATTTAATCAATCCTTCGTATTGTCGAATGTTACCCAGGTCGATGTGTTCCGTCAGCGATTGAGGGTGCCCTGCGGAAAAGTGACAATATTTGCACACGTAAGGATACAGCGAACACAC
This sequence comes from Megalonaias nervosa, assembly GCA_016617855.1. NCBI lineage: Eukaryota > Metazoa > Mollusca > Bivalvia > Unionida > Unionidae > Megalonaias > Megalonaias nervosa. The sequence continues at coordinate 2,589 of JAECUM010008850.1, read as the reverse complement.
GTTCAAGTATTTGATTTCTTCTCCGATCTCCTCGTCGGCGTGGTATAGCAAACATGTCGAATTCGTCCGTCCTCCGTACAATATATCCCGTGTTTTCAGAGGGTCCACCAGCTCGTAACTTTCCACGATGCGTTTAAACTAAGGATCGATTTTCAAACGGTGATCGTACTCGTGTTCCCACATTTCCACCACTTGGTATCCTTGCTGTTCTAACTTTAAGCGGCGTTGACAAGCAGCCTCGTACAAGTCTTCTATGGTACGTTGCGAAAATTCATTTTTGGTGTCACTTTGAGGGTAACAGATGGGACATCCGTGAAATAAGCAACCGTTAAACTCGTAGACGATCTTAGGGTTTTCTAAATCCCAACTATCCATCGAATACGATCCGATGATCTTTTCGCCTCCTCCGTCTCGGGCGTGTTGGATCCATTTGTCTTCCTTGTCGCACAAGTAATGTAGCCAGCGTAGGGCTTTGACCGAGTATTGACGTTTGACAAAGTTGGTCGTTTGAGGGCGGATGACAGTCAGGGTCTTCTCGGGCATGACTCGCTTGCGGTACACTAAGGAACACGCTTTGGAAATGGTGCAGGTTTCTTTCAAAGTATCGATCCCTCCGTACTCCATGAACAATTCTCGAAATTTTCCACAGCAGCGCCGTAAATGTCCATATCGGATCGACAATACTTTAACATTTCTTCCTGAAAGTCGAAGGGATCCGTGGCATGGGAGTGGTACCAAGCGTAGAAAGTCCCTGGTTGTTCGGTGCCCATGTTGTCGGGGTCATAGTAGTGAGCATCAGACAAATGGGGTAGAACGGCGTGTTGATTGGCTTCGGTATTGAAAAAGTGCGGAAAATAACCTTTGACCATTTCTGTCATTCCAAACGTTTTAGGCATTCGGCTCAATGTCATGGTCAAGAAACTCATCGAATCGTTAATCTGCACTTGTCCTACTTGCATCGAAATGATTTTGGCTCCGTTCAAGGTGACTTTAGGATGTTAGATGTTTGTTCCGTATTGTATTTCAGAAGAAACTGTCCATCGTATCCCGAGAAATTGTGAGCCATCACCGTGACATGGCGATTGCAATATCCGTAATGTTCGATGTCCTGTTGGCTCCACGTCTCGTCGAAGGGGTCTAAGATCCATTGGGCAAGATCGGCCAGCGTTTTCGGTCCTCGAAAGATTTTTTCACGTCCTCCAGGAATCTTGCTGCAGTGAGGGCAATGACTAAGGATAGGCTCTTCGATGCACTTCTTGCACGCTCGATAAGCCACGCGGAAATTAGGAATCTAAATACGGGTCTCCTGCATGCATTGGAAATATAAAAAAAATGAAATTCCCTTTCTTTTTCTGGTAATCTTCTTCCTCCTCCTGTTGGTGTTGGTATTTTTTATTGTGGCATTCGTGTTCCAAGTCCACGATTTGGTGACAAATGTGACATCGTTTCTTTCCTGAACATACGTGAACCTTGGCATTATTGCAACATATCAATTGTCCACAAGTAGGGCACAATTTCAGGAGCTAGCAAGTACTTTTCTGCTGTGAACCTTGCGTCTTCAGATGTTGTTGGTAACAGGTAGAGCTGACATAAGTGCGCTGACAAGCAGGGCAATGCAGTCGTTGTTGTCCTTCGTCAAGGCAGGGTTTAGAGGCCAAACATCCCTCACATTTCGATCCACAATGCTTGTGTTGCTCTCGATTGTTATACCCATAGTCACATTTCTCACATTAATAACCGTATCCGAAGAATGCAATGATACTGGTAATGGCATCGAAATGTTCATCGTGATGATAGACGCGAATGTATTTTCCGTCTTTGAAATTTTTGCCTCGAAACAACAGAGGTCCGCACACTTCTTGAGGGTGAACTTTCAAGGTATAGCGTGGAGACAAGACGTCTTGCAATTTTTGCATTTCAGGAATGTCGCAGGGTGTGTCTTTAGATAAGCCAGGTTGCTGTAACAGGAGTTCTGCTTCTCTTCTTTGTTTGGCTCGGTCCGATTGTCAAATAGTTTTCCAGGCTCTTTTCCTTTCTACCGTGTCGTTTTTGTTTGCATACGTTCGTCCCACCACGATGGCTCGGGCTAAACAGATCTGGTCTTCAGTGTTGTTAATTTGGACATTGCTGCGCTTGATGCTGCGAAGTTCATCCACCAATAACACCTTTTTTGCGTTATCCGATCCCTTTGGCAAGAGAAACGTGTCTGTATGTCTGTATGTCTGTACAAGGAAGGAACTGCATGATGTATAAACTTGTGCGCATGGTGGATCCGTGAAGGGTGGATGGGGCCAAGTGAGCCGACCCAGGAATTCCGGAGAACTGTGTGGTTTTGACAAATGGACTCGGTTACAGTACGTGAGGTTATGTGAATCTCACTTTCATTTTGAATATTTGCATTTCACTTTCATTTATGTTTTTCATTTGGGAATGTGTTAGTAATTGAATGAGTCATGTGTTTGGAGCATGAAAGAATCACTATATATATATATTTTTTATCAATTCATTTCATAAACCTACATCATTCATCACATCGTGTTTGTGTTGTTCATTTAGTCCAAGAAGAAAAGCCCACTCGGTTTCAATTCT